>JAVQJS010026860.1:0-14187 GCA_036024795.1 Galaxias rostratus | reverse complement strand
AGAAGCATTCAAAGAGAGGGGAAAAGACAGAAAGATAAAAAATAAGAAAGGTAGACAAAAAAAATAAAGTAACTAGACAGACAGAAAGCTCCATGACGTGGGTGACAAGAGACCGCCATCTTGTCCTCGTCTTCACAGCAGGTACTGTCTGTGAGGCGCCTCTTTGCATTGGAGCTGGAATAAAGCCTGACAAGGGAGACTGCTCCAACAACGAGACAGAGCTTCACAAGGACCACGTCATACCGTTCGCCATTGTATTGTGTGCGTGTGGAAGGACGGACTTCACCACATTAAGTGTGTGTGTTTGTTTGTGTGTGTGTGTGTGTGTGTGTGTGTGAGCGAGCAACCTGCGCCACTGTGTGGGGTTTAACGATGTCAGCTCTCCTCGGTAACAGGAGAGGCCGTCTGTTGCCATGGTGTTGGAGGAGAGGCAGAATGTGACGGGTGAAGTACAATGCTGATTGTTAACAGGAGTTCACAGGAGGGTCAACAAAAATTATTTGGGTCGCATCACTTACACATTTGTAAAAACACAAGGTCAAATGTATGAACAGTATCTCTATTGAATAAGACGTTTATGTCAGCTAAATAACTGCTTGCCCCAAATGCTTCCTTTTTTTAAAAAGGCTGGGGTTTGCAAAAGTTTATTTACTTTTTACCAGTGTATTTTTCATCTTACTACTTATGTGTGAAGTAAACTAAACTGAGCCATTCCGCTACTCAGCCACAAAAAACCCTGAAACTGCGGAGAATCAACGCAAAGCATATGTGCATCAGAAACAAGGCGAGAAAGTGTTAAAAGGAAAGAGAAGCTGGAACCCTTTTGCCACCAATGCCTTCAGTTCCGAACTACTGGAAAGAAAATAGCGTGTCTGAGTTTTCATGTACACAGGACGTGAACGACATCTACTGGTAGAAATATGTATTACACAGAATAAAACGTTAATATCAAACACTTTCACAAAACATTGGCATTTCTAAACGCAAAAATAAATCCATTCAGACAGAAATTGTTCTTTCCCAATAATTTATTCAGGTATACAAATACAAAACATCTCTCTTGGTCACTTATCAGAAAATAGGTTTGTATTGGCGCTGCCTCCCAACTGAATCCATCGGAGTTTACGTTAAATGTGTTGTATGAATCATCAATAATAACCTGCCCAATACATTAGGCAGCCTCTTTTCTGTGATCAACCACACCTTAACCATCGTCTGTTTGGGGAGGGAGGGAGGGGGTTAAGCAAATGCAGGTACTGCTTCTCTCCCTCGTAGGCTGGAATCTTGAGGACTGTTTACATTTCCTAAACACATGACGATTCTATTGATGAGGCCGAGTCGTATGCACGGCGGTCTGTCCGCAAGAAGAAATCAATTTCCTGTTAAAACAACAAAAGAAGAAGAAGAGGGTTTCGGGTCCCCCTGCACCCCCTTCGATTCGCCGAACACTAAACATGGGAGGAGCCGAGAGACGGAGAGCGAGGGGGTCGAATGATGACCCGACCCAACGGAATTCCAAAATAAAACAGCTCCGACACGGACCGAGTCCCGCTCCTTTGAGTCTTGTGCTTTGGCCTTTGACGACGCGGCGAGGCCTCCGGCTGGACGCGCCGCTGAAAACACCCGAGACGGGAGTCCTATTTCGTTTAGTTGTCTTTGAAGTTATGACATGCTTAAGTTATCCCGATGGAACCTGAATGGGGGGACAAAAAGGATTAAAAAAAAAAAGGAGAAGAAGAGGAGGAGTCGTCGTTTCCTCAGTGGACAATGTTCAACTCCGCGTAGCTGTTTTAAAAGGTCTTAAATCGCTGTGTGGTTCCTACCCTCCCTCCCCCCCGTGTATGTAGCTCAGTCAGAGTATCTGCCCCGTCAGCTCAGCTCATTCTCCCAGGTTCATCAAACTCCTAGCACGACCCATTTCATTAAGCTTCGCTTGCCCCCCCCGAGCAACGGCCTCTCCGCCAAAGAGATGAAGGCCAGAGCTTCACTGGCGCTTTGAAAAGGACTTCTGATGGACCGTCAAACGAGCTCGAGAACCTGTGGGTGGGCAGGGCGAGCGAGAGAGAGAGAGAGAGAGAGAGATGAGAGAGGGAGAGGCAGAGAGAGAGAGAGAGAGAGAGAGAGATGAAGAGATTGATGAGAGAGAGAGGGGGAGAGAGAGATGAGAGAGATGGGTCAATGAGTGCTGATGGAGACCAGAAGAAAACCTCAGGTGCCCTCACTCAATATTCACAACAAAAGTTGCAGAACTGAGAGTCAAATTTCTGCATAGTTAAGCCAGAAACTCCAGTCAATTTCATATTACATAGTGGACAAATACAGAGGGATTCTGACTGACATAATATAATAAATCAAACCTTGATTGTTCCCTGGCTGTTTGCTGCGATCAGCACGTTTGATTCCTGAAGGAGAGACAAACACAGGCATTATTATACAGCAATTCTATAGCTCAGCAACTCAAAGGTAAACAGAACTAATTCGAAATCTAAAAAGTCATTCAATTTAAACACGTCATGTCACATTCTATCACGAGAGTAATTCACTTTTCGGTTGAGACCATCCCACAGAAGCCACCTCAGGAATTTGTGTTTTGTGAAAACAGCACACAGATAATATGGTTTGGTTGAACAGATGTGGATTAGTGGCTGTCTCACTCGCATACTAATAAGTATTATAATTCTTATAATACTAATAATAATTCAAAACATATCTTATAAATAAAAAATGCAGTGAAGCATTTACTTTCAAACAGATAAATGGTTTAAGACTCATAGAAACGTCATATAAATTCTCTCCGCCTGTCAGTAGACAGATAATGTCGTTGGGTAGAGTTGCCGTCCCTCATAATAATAACGATACACAGGGATTATGTATAGGCGCCTCTCGAGTAACTCAAGGACACCGAGCAAAGTGAGGAAAACCAGGGCTAAGCTCAGGAAAACAAGCGCGCTCGACGACTTATCATATGAAACGGTTGGTTCTGGATCTATGGGAATTGGAGCGGGAGCAGGGGGGTACGGAGACCAGAGTCAGAGGAGTGAAGGGTAGAGGGGGGGGGGGACATGGAGGTTTAAAGGAGGAGCCCTGAGAGGGCCAGGCAGGCGGGCGGCGTGGTGTTACCCCGTCAGGCATGGCCCGCCAGCACACGGCGCTGACAAACTCGTTGGTGTCGTCCTCCTTCTTGTCCTTGTCCAGCACGCTCTTCACCGTGTCGAACTTAAAGGTCAGGAGCGTCTTGGACAGGCCCTTGTAGTACAGGTACAGGGAGTTGTTCTCGCTTCCTGGAGGCGACAGGGAGGGGGGGAGACACGGGGAGCGGGCGGGTCAGCGGGCGGGTCATCCGCGTCGGACAGGCGGTCGCTGAGCGACGACGTGCTCTACTCACCGCAGGCCACGTAGTCGCCGTTGGACGCCAGGCCCACGAAGTTCTTCTCGTTGATGTGGCCCTTGAAGGAGCGCAGGCAGTGGGGCTTGTTGACGTTCCACAGCTTCAGCTGGCTGTCCGTGGACCTGCGGAGGGACACGCACAGCGGGAGCTGTCACCGGGCGCGCCCCACCACGCCTGCTCCAGGACGGGGAGACGCGTGCCGCCGCTGCGGTGCAGCCGAACCCCAACGTAGTCCCACCGTGCACGCAGCCATCCAGCTAATTGCGTTAAGGCTGGCACGCGTGATTTACAACCCACGGCTGTTTTCCCCGAATCCCCATCATTATCCCGCACAACAACACGCATTCCAGTCTGCTGCACTCATCTCTTCCTATTTATCTGCTTGGATACAGCTTCCAATTAAAAAGAATCTAATCAATTTCAAAAGCCTCCGCCTCTCCTTGGTCTGTTGGCGGTGTAGGACAACATGGATTACTTGATGAAGCTTGGCTGGTTAGGGCTATATCACATATCCAATATCATTTCCCTCCAATTTGCGTCTGTTTAGGTGGTGAACACCAGCGGCCCAAAGTAGACCTAATCGAATTAGCCAGTGCAGCGTGTACTAGCAGTAGAGCATTTCCATACGGAACCCCCCGCAAAACTTTCCTCCCCGAATGTTTTGGCCCCTTTGACCCCACCCCAGATATGAGCGTGATGACACCGGAATGATGAAGACGGTGAACAGGTTGACGGCGACTTACGCTGACACGATCTCCTCCCCGTTGACGAACTTGGCGTAGGACACGGCCTTCCGGTGGCCTTTGAACACCATGATGGGCTGCTTAGTGTTACGCAGGTCGTAGTAGTGGACGCAGTGGTCTGGGGGGAGAGACGGTGGCGTTCATGGCGCGTTCACTTTATTCTAGGCCGGTGATTAACATCCCACTATACCTTTTTCTCCGTGGTCTATTCCACGCAGTTTAAATAGCTGGGGCTAGCATGATGGTAATTATTACAAATTAAACAAACGCACAGAGTGCGGTGTGATATTTAACCGTGAAGAAAAGGTGCGGACACCGGCCTCTGGAGTGTAATTGTGTTCTCTGGCCTGGCCACAGGGGGGCGTACCTGCACAGCCAAAGGCCAGGTGATACCGGGAGGTGGGGCTGAACTTGACACAGCACACGTTGGCCTTGGCCTCGATGCTGGCCACAGAGTTGTCCAGGTTGGTGGACCACAGCTTGACTGAAACAAGACAAATGGATTCAAAGCAGATACATCAACGTCTGAGGGGAACACTATTGAAGGCTGGCAGACATGACTCAGGTTCCCCGTCAGTCCCTGTAACATCAAAGCCAGCCGTAAATAGAAGGAAGTAGCTAGATTAATGAAATCATGAAATGTTGTTTGAAAAGGCAGTACGTTTACGAACATACAGTGCCAGTTAAAGGTTTGGACACACTATCCCTTCCAATAGCGAATCAGACCGTGTGTGCAGTCTGTACGTTCTTCAATGTCGTGACCTCAGGCTATGCTAAGAAGAAAAACACGGTGAACTGACGGTTGCTACGGTTACCTTTAGCATCGTCAGAGCCAGAAGCCAGTAGCTTGGGGTCCATGAGGTTAAAGTCCACACTCCAGCACCTTTTCTCATGCTCCTAAACAAACAAACAAACGAACACACGCGCACACGCGCACACACACACACACACACACACACACACACACACACACACACACACACACACACACACACTTAAAGTCATATCCCTCTGTGATATGATATAATTTCCTCCATGGAGTCTTTTGCCATCGCTTTACTAACTGACAGCCAATGGGATTTGGTGAGAATACTAGAGTTGGGTCTGTCTTACCTGGTAGACCTTTGACCTCTGCCCCGTGAAGCCATCCCAGAGGATGACTGTGCCCTCGTAGTCACTGCTGGCCAACAGGTTCTTGTGGTAACTGCTCCAGCTGATACAGCTGAACCACCAAAGAAGCACACGCCATACCACAGAAGAAGAACACCAAGACCCGCATGAATGAGTGTCCTTTGCAAATACAGATTTAAGTTAAGTGCCATTAAACAGTTTCACGATAAATGGGTGTGTGTGTGTGTGTGTGTGTGTTTCAGGTCATCTCCTTTAGGAGTTAGCATGATAGCGTTCTGTGACCTGCCCAGGACCCCTCAGAGTAAAGCATAGTCTGTTCCTTCCTGTAACCTGGCCAACCAGGCCAGAGGTTCTCAACCCAGTCCTCCGGTACCTAAACCTGCATAAACCTAGCATTTTTGTAACGATGTCAAACCTGGAAGGAAATTGATTAACTGCTTTGCAGGGCGTAAAGCCCGGTCTAGTGACTTCTCTCGGGAATGTGACAATTTGACTACTACTATCCGGGAACTTTTCCCATACTCAAGTCTCACATGCTATTGTTGGCATTACTGTCTGCTCATTTTCGGTCACATTGAGTATGCCAAGTGTGCCTACCGAACACAGGCCGAGTACCTGTGACGGGTGGAGGGTGGGGGTATATGAGGACTGGGTGGAGAGCCCCTGGGCTGGGCTCGGGGTCCTGGGTCCCTCACCTGATTTTGGAGTTGCAGGTCATCTCGTTGACGGGGTAGTGGATGTCCACCGCGTCCTGGATCACCGTGCCGTACTCAAACACTTTGATCTTCTTGGTGACGCCGGCAATGGCAAAGTAGTCGCAGTCGCGGTCAAACTCAATGCTGCCGCAGGACAAAAGCGTTACGCGTGAAGCAGCATTCATACACCGAATCATGTCAATTTCCACTTCTGAACACTGGGGTTTACAATGGTTTCTGATAATAAAGGTTGCCATGGCGAAGAGTTCCTGAAATTCTTAAACGTGTACACATTTCTTACTGTAACTTGAAAATTTGTTTTTGGAAGAGCTCTTCTTGGAATATGGCATAATGGACACTAAAACATTGTATCCTGTCTATTTTGAAATGACCTACAATCGTGATACGGGACTAACTCATGCCTGCCCTCTAGTGGTAGACCGGTGTAAATGCGTATCAAAGGTCACACTTCTGCCTACACGCCAATAAATGCATGAGTGTTTGTTCATTGTATAATTCCAATAACTGAGCTGTAAAAAATTCCAGTTATCCACCGCCAACCTTCAGTGCAAATTGCTTCACCAGAATTCCTCTGCTTCAATAAAAGATATGGTGAGTGGAAAGAATGGTCAATAAACGCGGTCCCGCTAACTGTCCCAAACGTCTCTCCTCTGAGCACCGGGCCCTATCCCAGGTTCCTAGCGTGACTCCCGAGTGGGGTCCGACGCATTCATCGAGCACGTCTAAAAAACAACTCGCGCTGACCGAGGTGCTGGTCCGACGGTCTGTCCGCCCGCCGGTCTGGGCCTTACCTGGAGACAATGCTGGAGCCATTGTAGAGGTCGCTGGCGTAGGAGAGCGTGGCCAGGGGCCGCACGGAGTTGTAGCGCGTGAACTTGGAGAGGCACTCCATGAAGTCGTCCAGCTGGTTCAGAGTCCGCCCCTCGTCTGAACGCAACCACAATCAGAAGAACATGCATACCTGTACATGTGTGGCGCCATCCGCGCTTATCCAAACAATTCAGAAGAGTCATTAGGCGCTAGAAACACTAACAACCATCCTCCTGACCATCGCAATTTTAACTGTAATATGAAGATAAACCAGATTTTAAATGACCGAAGATGATTAATGACTAACTAAAAAGCTGTTTGCTAGCGTAAACAACCAAAATGTTGGTGTTCACTCTATTTGTCTGAAATTGTTAAAGGTCTAAAAGGTCAAAGGTTACAATTGAAGCAAGGGGACCTATGGTCACCGGAGCTGGAGTAAACATGTGAACCACAGAGCGATGGTTGGAACGGGGGCAGAGGGCCGTACCGGTAATGCGTGCCATGCGGTTGGAGAAGTAGCACTGTTCCAGGTCGTCAAAGTGTGCAGTGAGCCGCTTCCTCCGCGACGCCAGTGTGCTGTTGTACCAAGTCTGTCTTTTACCCTGAGAACGAACACGAACACACGCACACACGCACGCACGCACGCACACACACACACAGTTAAACTACGACAAAACATTCCTACTGGTCTCTTGAAGTCTTCTTAGGTCAATTTGTTTGAGTCTGAATATGCTCAGTGAGACCTAGATGTACAACAATGTAGGCCATATTGATCAGCACACATTATCAAATCACGAAACGTCCACACGGCGTGCATTAAGGAGGAATTGACAGATTGATAGGAAACAATCACGTTTGTTTCCGTCTCCCTCCATAATAAGCACAACTATTTTCCTAATGCGGTAACATCCATGCCTTCCCCAGCCCTGTACCCGTGTGAAGGCCACGGCGAGGCTGACGGACGGGCCGGCGCTCACCTGACTCCCCTGGACCGTCCCCACGAAGCCCGGCGGCTGGCTGTACTCCGTGGAGTCGATAATACTGTTGCTGCTGCTGACAGGGGAACAGTCCGGGCGGGGGGGCGCCGTTAGAAAACAACATAGACTCAGACCCCGTTCACTGGACGTGGCCGCACACGACGGCGTCGACTTACCTGGTGGCAGGTGAGGGGGCCTCCACGTTAGGGACGGTGCATTCCGCCTCCATCAGCGGAGAGTACAGGCCGCTCATCTCCTGAGGAAGGAGACCAGAGGGCAAAAGGGTTTAGGCCGACCGCCTCCCGCCTTCGCCCCCGGAGCATCCAGGAAGGCTGGATTCAGACCTTCTAGCGTCCCCCTTTGCTATACACGCCCCAAGATAAAGTCCATGAAGGAGTTGACAGGCAACTGACTAAGAAACGGTTTACATAAATCAGGTTTTTTTTATTGACTGTATTTTTATAAAAAAATATATAAAACTGTATAATAAAACTGTATTCTTATAAAAATTGAGGGAGGCCTGGGCACAGTGAAGTGAGGGGCACACTTCCAGACCACACAGCAACTTCAGCCGCACATCCAATAGATCAGATCGGCTCGCCACAGAACAACGTCCCAAAATGACGGAAGGCTTTAGGCAAACGAAAACCCTGAACACTCGCTGCGTTTCAAATCGCGCACTACTACCTTTTTTCTAGCAGTAGGCACTTCGGCTGCACGTGCAAAATATGTACCGTTGGATTACTGCCATTGACATGGTATATTTGGGACACAGTAAACACCTATTTCGGCCTCTGCAGTATGAATACTGTGACGTAGCCACGGTCTCACCTCCACCCTCTTGATGTCCTCCTCCAGAAAGTTCAGCTCCTTCTGCAACTGTTCCAATTGCTAAAGAACAAAAGCACTCTCTTAGAAGCACTGGCAGCACCCCCTCGCCTCAGCGCGTCAAACATCACAGGCAACACAAATTACAGCATGCTGTTTCTTTACACATCTCTGAAGGTGAAGAACAATCAGTAAGAAAGACAGCGTTGTCAAAGGCAAAACAGCCTACAAATACAATGCACGGGCTGCTAGCAACCACCGGCTTGTAATTGTACATAGAAAGGCGTTCTGTGAAGAGCAACGTGCGGCGTGCGAGCGTGTCGAACCGACCTCCCGCTTGTTTCTCCTGGCTTCTTTGAGGAACTCCATTAGGATCTGCCTTTGTGCTGCTTGCGATTCCTGAACAAAACAACAACACAGAGGAAAAACCGCCTTAAGACGTGTTGCTAACGGCAACAGAGAGGGGATCAAATGAGGCGTCCATATTATGGTGTTGGAGTGAAGTCGGCTATACGGCATCGGAAAGTCAACTCGCTTCGAGAACGAAATCACACACAAATAGCTAGAAGACTCCGGTCACATCTCCCCGGACAGGATCTATTAACAACACACTGCCGATCCTCCCCATCAATGTCCATCGCTATGGCAACAGGACAGGGACAGCAATGCATGGGAGCTCACCGACTCCAGCTGTTTCTTCTTCTGGACCAGGATCTCCAGCATGAGGTTGACGTTGGCCAGGTCCAGGTTCTCCTGTTCCGGGCTCATGACGTCCTGGAACACCTGCCACCTGGAGCCGTTCTAGAGGACAGGGGGAGGAGGTTGGCTGGAATGTTAAGGAACTGATTAAATATATTTATATATATATATATATATATATATATATATATATATATATATATATATATAAAACATCTGGGGAATATATAAATAATAGCTCATTTTGAAGAATACAAAAAGGGATAGACAGAGGCAATAGAGAAAGATTCGGAATGGAATAGATGCAGAGAGAGAGAGAGAAACAGAGAGACAGAGAGGGTGCAGAATTTTTTTTACATAGGAGACACAAAGAACAGGAGAGAGAGAGAAAATGTGAGCGACTTACAGGATGGTCCAACTTAAGCCTCTTCTCTTCACATCTCTGTTTTTGCTTCAGGATGAGTTCATTCACTGGGAATCATGGGCACAAGGCGGAAGAGAGAAAAGTTACATTGCGATAAGCTCCTAGCACAGATCATCACATCAACACTTCAAAGTGCCATGCTAGTGTTAGGGCAATTTCTATTATTTATTAACGAAAAAATTGAATCGTTGAATTAAGCAAGAGCAACGCAAATAAGACGTTGAATAGTTCATGATTGGCTTGGACAGTAAAACTGTCTTTCAAAATAGTGTACAAATTAGAAGACCAAAAAGTCCAGTAGTTGAACGGCATTCGCCTCCAAAGTCTGGTATATTTAGGGAGATTTGCAGTAAAATAGCTTACCCAAGAAGTTTGGATATAGCTGGTCAATGTTGTCAATTATGTAGTTACACTTTGGACATCTGTTGCTGTCCTCCAAACTTTGCCGGATGCACTTGAAGCTAAACAGAAGAAGCAATCTCTACTTCATGTCGAGAAAACTAAAACGTGAGCAATACTTATCATGCTTTCCAGAAACCATACAAAACACAGCAATGCTACGATCTAAACCCCTTTCATACTTACCAGAAACTGTGGCCACACTTTGTCATGTGTGCTTCCTCAATCATCTCAAAACAAATGGGGCTGGAAGAAGATTGGCAAGTTGCATGCAGTTAAAAAACAACAACTTTTTTTTTTGTCTCGTTCCATCACTAGAATGATCATCCCAAATGAATCGAAGCAAGACTCACCAAACAAAATCGTTGCTTTTATCCTCATAAGAATTCAAAAGGCCGTTGTAAAGAGGTGCTTGGTGAACGGGACGTTTCCTACTGCCACCGGATGAAGATGGACTTGGTCTGCTCAGAGACGCTAAGCCCCCTCTCGACGAGTGGACTGCCAGGGTAGGAACGGGCAGTCCCTCGACCACTGTTGGCAGCACCCGAGAAGGCACAACATTTCCCGAATTGTTCCTATTAAGGTTACTTGTAGCATTACTACTGCCACCATTTGCAGTTGCTGTGCTTTCAGTAACGTTACTATTGCTACTAGTGCTAGGCACAGAGCTGGCCCCATCGCCACTTTGCTGTGGTCGGTTGCTTGACATAATGCAAGACCGATGCTCAACTCCTCAAAGGCCGCTGCACTATTGATCACTGCATCCGGGCTAAGCTATTTTGGCTATCCGGCTAACTAGCTTAAGTAGCTAGCAGGCAAATACAACAGCAACGTTCAAATACATAAGACCTTTGAATCCGCTGGTGGCTGTCAGCTTTCTACCAAGGACGGTGCAGTGGGATTTTGAATATAATCGGTCATAAAATGTCAAGAACACAAAAACCGTTCATGAAAAATAAGTCTGCGTTGTTTAAAGAGTTGGCTAGCGCTTGCTAGCAACAGTAAGATACTCTTCACTACAGTGTCCTCGGTTACCCAGATGCCCGTGACACCAAAAATTAAGCGAAGTTTCTAATTTCAAAGACAAATTACTGCCGCCTATTGTATAGGGGCGAAATAGTTTTTCTATTTCTAAATAAAAAGGGGTTAAGTATCCACTTGCAAAATGAATCTATTGCGTCAGGCTATTAAAATGTATTTGACGTAATTATAAAAAAAATACAAATGGTACATCTTATAATACATTTTTCATGTTAAATTGTTCATGTTCAATTGAATTGTACAGGATTTTAAATGCTAACCAGTTTTTTGAAGATATTTAAATATTTAATTAGCTTTCAAACGAAAATTGTAATAATATTAAATGATAGCGTTAAAGCAGGTATGGATTTTGATTTAGCATAATAAACCTAAATTTGGGTTATTTTTATGGATGACTATGTCGTATGGCCTGTGACATTTGTCTTGTAAACAGCCCCCTTCAAATATGAGCAACCCACTGTCTTGTCATCCAGTGCTGTGCTGCAAGAATCTGTTTACCCCATTAATGTATTCACTCTCACATTTAATCCAGTTTACTTGCTTTTCCATTTTCCACTGTCAGTTGGGCAAATACGAGGCTTCCATGTGCTGTAGCCTTAAACTCAAAACCTTCAAATGTAATTTTCCAATGTTTGCAGTTCACTGTGCTATCCCCTTCTCCTTGTGTATTTCATTTAAAATGGAATACAAGTATTTGAGTTAGAGGAAAAATACTGGATGCGTTAAGGAATAAATTAATTGGTTTGACGAGAACCACCATGCAAAGTGCTTTTTTTTCTCTGCTTTTATTGTCGCCTAAAAATTAGCTATTTTCTGTTATCATGCTACTTTGGGGCATAGATATTTGTGTTGATGTGTATGATTAATGTGCATCACCAATAAGTAAAAAAAAAGATTTGTGACTTAGACAAAGGCTGTTGTATATTATCAAGTAACCCCAATACCTTCACTAATGTCACTCTTGGTACAAACAGTTTGACTAAATAATAAATACATTGTTTATTTGATCGCATTCAGTTTTTTCCGAACAATTTAAACTTGCCATTTTTACATGACTTGATGGCTACCTTCTACCAGTGCCACTTTACTCCCTAACAACTCTTTCACCCCTGCCCCCAGCCCCCCCCCCCCCCCTTTTTTTTCTATTCCATACCATAGCTGAAGAAAGGGATGGTTTTTTTCCTCTTCTTTCTTTTCTTTTCTTCCTCCCCCTCTTCATTTATCCAGCACATCAGCTTGGATTTTCCCCATTGAGTTTTTTTTTCCTTCTACGGTCAGGCCGGCCGCGGTGGGGTTGGTGGTTGGTGGGTTAGGGTTGGGGTTACTGGGGTTGGGCTGAAGCCGCCTCAAATGAATGATAATCTCCCACAGGTCGCCTTGCAATGTGGCTGGGTGGGTTTGGAGGTAGGGGGCTACTGAACTCCTCATTCACTTCTCTCTCTCTCTCTCTCTCTCTCTCTCTCTCTCTCTCTCTCTCTCTCTCTCTCTCTCTCTCTCTCTCTCTCTCGCTCTCTCTCGTTCTCTTTGTTCTTCTGGCCTAACCTCTTCCTTGTCTTTCTGTACGTCCTTCTTTACTTCTTTGTCTCTGTCACTGTCTCTTTATAACTGTCTCCTCAATCACCTCTCGTTCTTACTCATGCATTTCTTTTTCTCCAATCAGCTAACCCCTTTTCACGCCCCCCCCCCCCCTCTTTTTTTACCTTTCTACCTACCAAAACCCCTTTCTTTTTCATTAAGCTAACTACCTACCAAACTTCAAATTTTTTATTATTTTTTTTCTTACCATACTCACATTTTCTATTCTATTCTACTTTCTATGACTACCAAACTCCATCTCTCTTCTTTTACCTTTCTATTCACCTTCTAAAGCCCCTTCTCTGTTTTCGTTTTATAAAGTTGCAGCTGGATCTCAAAGCACTTTGCTAAAAAAGCTAAATGTTTGCTGGTGGAGGCAGATTTTCAGGCTAGATGCGGAGTTCTTGCCTCCCACTGTTAAGAATCTTTTTTTTTTTTTTTTTCCTTTCGGGGGCCCCCTACCATAACTGCCAGTTGCCTCGAGCCGGGCCAGTTTGCAGATTTATCCTGACAAAAACAGTACAGAGAGAGAGCGTGCACAGCTTTAGAGGAGCATGGCTTACAGTAGAAGGTGTTTGGCAAATTGTTTGATGTTTTTTAAACATACAAGGTGTTTAATAACCAAATTAGAACATTTTGGCGGGGCGAAAGGCATGGTTATATGACTCAAATCTCATTTCATCAAATCTCAAAACTCGAGTTTATTCACAAAAGGTTGTATGCTTTTGCAAATGAATCCTCATATCCCTATACCTTGTATAAAGTCCAGTCCATATTCTCATGAGAAGTTTGACTTGTTTTTTAGAATCAATAGTCAACAGCCAAGCACTTACTTACTTGTCTAACTTTAATTGGATTCATATATTTATTTTTACTATATGATCAGCATGCTAAGTCACATGAAAAATACATAAACAAATATATTCCTTCTCTTATTTTAAAATCATGTGTTTTATGAATTGTACAAGAGAATAAAATTTTGAAACGCCATATTTTTCGAGTTAGTGGGGTAAAGGGTACCGTTTGCAATCCATCCTGTGTCTATGGGTTGCTTGATATGTCTACAGAAGTACAAGCTAAGGTTTAATTTGATACTTTATTGTACAGCTTAAACTTTAGACTCCCCAAAATATGATTTCTTGTTTTGTCTGCCTCTTGTTTTGGAAAATTGATAATGTTTGTTAAAAAAAACAAAAACTGTAAAGGTCCAGAATAACAGGTGAACAGGGGTTTAAATGGCTGGTGATACATTATATGGGGTGGACATCATTGCGAGCCTATAGTTTTTCTATAATCAACTTTTTATGTGCATAACAGATGTGAAGTTTGTTTGTGTACATTTAACCCTCATGTGGTCTTTGGGTCTGTGGGACCCGTTTTCAATGTTTAGTTAAAGAAAAATGATACAAAGAATTATTTTTTCAGCCTCATACTCAATGGCTTTGGCTCATTTTCT
>JAVQJS010026848.1:0-10659 GCA_036024795.1 Galaxias rostratus | reverse complement strand
ATATATTTTGGGGGGGGTTGTGTGTGTGTCTCTGGGTGTGTGTGTGTGTGTGTGTGTGTGTGTGTGTGTGTGTGTGTGTGTGTGTGTGTGTGTGTGTGTGTGCGTGTGTGTGTGTTGTCTCTTAAGTAAAACAGCCAATTCTCCCTGTCCCCTATGTAAAGATTTTGATGCTTACAAGATAAGGCCTGTGTTTTTAGCTGGGCCCAGAGGCTTTCGAATAGCCCTCTAGCTAGGATACAACTGTTTGCATGCACCAAAATCACAACCCAGACATGGCTGTTATACGCTTGACTGTGTGGACTAGTTCCCCCCCCCCCCCCAGGCTTGAAATGAATTCTAATCTTCAGTTGCCGTTAATTAAGCATGGCATAGAGTCCATTTTCCAGGGTTATGCCCATAAACATAGGCAATCATTTACTGCATTGTTTTACATTGCAAATTCTAGGATGTGATACTGATTGTGGTAATGGTATACATTCCCTATTCATTCTACCTGCTTGGGGCTTTAGATTTAGTAGAGCCCTAATGGCAGGTTTAGTTTTGTAAGTCAATCTTGGGATCACCGACCCAAAATGGATGAGTTTTTCTGCAGTTGCGTTTTGGTAACGACTTGATCTATTGGTAGACCTCCAGCACACTGACCACAAAAGTGGAATTGCATCTCAGGAAAAGATCAACCTTTTTCTGAAGATTAACTTAGCATTTTCTTTTTGCCTGGGATGTCGCCTGGGTTGCTTGGTAACAACCAATCGTTGTTCAACTCCAGGGGAAAAAGCCTGTTTTTGGTTGATGAATTTAATCAAGGAGGCCTCTCTATGCACAATTACTTGAGCCAATCAAAAGCAAAAGCTTTTTCAATCAGGGGCCTCCTTGAGTGCTGTCACTGGTTATTGCTGGCATGGTGTTTAGCAAAAGTGCATTTGCAGTTTGAAGAGCATCCCGAGATATTAGTGGCATCTAATTGCATTACCTGGAGGAGACTGATGGCGCCAGTTGAAATGGTTGGCCCAGGCTCAAGCCGTGTGTTGAGGACAAGTGCCTCTTTACAGCTTATACATCATGTTTCTTGCCGGCATCTTTTGTTGACTAAGTGATTTTCTGACAGCTTTTAGCCCCCCCGCACCTCCACCCCCACACACCCCCACCAACCCTCAGTTTTAACCCCCCAACCCCCCTCCCACACACACACACATAAATATTTACTAAACAAGAATCCATCTTATTATTACGTTTACCCGTGTTGCAATCATCCACAGCTAGAATGACAACAAGATCTACGCTTTGTCTCAAATAAATCAAATCCATGATAATTAACAACTTAATACACAGTTTTTTTTACATAGGTTAACACAGACATAGGTTAATTTAGTGACAATAATATTTGAACAATTCGCACGGCTAGCATTGTCTACTATCTCATATTCTAACATTTGTTGACGTTGATAGCCTCTTGAATGGACACAGTTTCAATCAGCAGCTCCTGCACGAATCATTAGTCCGTTAATGTTCGCTAAGAAGGACTTCATTAATCCCCAGCTTTTGTGTTCTAAGAAGAGAGAAAATAACTTTGATTCGAAACAGTTATTTCCATAGAGAAAACTTCCATTCTACTTGGCTGTCGTTTTAACCACAAGCAATGGTTTTTGGGAGGGCAATACCAAAGGCACATCCAGGTGACCCTTCTCAGAGGGCCTTAATGGTACCTTCCATCTTTTGGATATGACTGAGCGCTGCAGGGGCTTTGGAGCTCCTAGTCCTCGTTCTATCCAGTGGGACTCTTGTCAGGGGAGTAGCATGCTGGTTTTATTAAGGAGGGGGCGTTGGAAACGAGAGATGAGGGCACTCGGAGACATCTTGAAATGAAGATCATATTGAGCTGCAGCAGTTTGAGTAGTTTGACAGCCAAATCTTTTTTCTTTTTTAGAAATCTCTTTAAGAAATCTTTTTTCAGTAACAATATATTGTATATTGACTACTGGTAGCCAAGTGTACGTGATTGGGCATCAGGCTTTAAAGGACAACACACACATTGTCCTGCCACAAACACACAGACACACACGCACGCACACACACACACCACACACACACACACACTCAGCCTTATCTCATTCACTGCAATTATCTCTCACATTCCCAGTCAGTCCCTGAAATTGTACATGGCCATTTATAGTACGGTAGCTTATAACAACTTGGGTTAAGGGCGCAGTCTAAATCGTAATTTTTCCCCCCTCCCTCGCTCTCTTCACCAGCCAAAAGTGGTACCACTTCCCAGTTGTTGTACACTCACGTGGCGTGAAGTGAGCGAAAGCAGTGTTTGAAGTTCAAATTGGTCCATGGGGGATCTCTACCTATCAGGACTGTTAACCTTTAGTCGCTCAGCTATAAAGCAAGAGACTTTCATTAAAATACATAATGCATGAGCTGGCGTGATTGTGTGCCATTGATCAGCACTTGAATAAATTGAGTTGAAATCCTATTAACATAACGCATAAAGTGAGATGAACAGAGTGCAGGTAACACCTGCAGAAATCTCCCATCATTAGGAGAGGGTTTTTAGCAACCGGCAGGGTTCGTGGCTAGAGCCACTCGGGTCAGTTTAACAATTAAAATTCATTATTTGTAATTGCAATCTGGTCGGTAAGCGAGGTACTCTTTGCTCTGACCTCATTTTTGCTTGCCTAGTTTTTTTTAAGTTTTATTTATGGACTTTGCATAAGGAGTTGCTTATTGTTTACATATTTTGCAGTGTAAGGTTTTGGACTGTGCTGGAAATACCATGAATATAGGGATATGGGGACACTCTTTGATTTGGCTGTGCAATAGCATCAGGATTGTGTATTACAGTAATTGCTTTTAAGGAAGTCTAGTTAAGCCTATACTACTATTCAGACTTTCCAATTTACCTGTAGATTGGCTATAATGTGTGGATTCTGATTAACCTCATACAGTCGGTTGACATCTCAATAAGTGGGAGACGTTGTTGTTTGACGTGTTCTGCCGAGCCAGGTTGTTTGCATGAGTCACTGATGTTATTTATTTTTATCTCCACATTTGTCTTTATTATCCTGTTTTTTTTTCTCTCTGTTCATCTACCATCACATTTGCTGACTACACTGTTTTGTCCTCTTGAACTGCATAAAAACAGATCAGAGCAGTGTGGCCTCCTTGGCTGCAGCCCCTGCTCATGGCGCCTGTCTGGCTCGCCATGTTTGTCTGTGGTAAAGTCAGACAGCCCTCTGTCCCCTGACGACCACGCTCCACTCTCCAGCATAAAGCATTTGCATGTTCCCCCCATTTAAAGCAATTAGGACCTAACCTGTCATCTTGACAGGTGGCCTCTATCTCCCTAAATGCTTTTTTTATCATGCGAGTGTCCGCACTAATTCTTTGAGAAAGCCAGATGCAAAAACTGCAGACCCGCCCCTCAGACCTCTTCCCCTTTTCCTCCTTGTATCAAGAATAATTAGGCCAATTACTTCGAGCGAATACCCAATACAACATATGTGTTTTTCAGATTAGGTGGCAGCGAGGGTCTGTCACTGTATCCCGTGCGGATGCGGGCTTGACCTAAATTAAACGGCTCCTCCCCCCCAACCGCAACCTGTCACCCCCCAACTCCCTCTACCCCCAATCGGACCCCCTTCCCCTTCCGCCCAGCCGAACCTCTTCATGAGCATGCCAGGAAACAGCCTGCCAATGATAGCAGCTCTCCAATTTAAACAGCGCTCGCAATTAGGACTCTGTGTTTGTCGGTGGCTCCATTCTGTTCTGCCCCATGGTATCGTGGAGGGAGAATAATACTTTTTGAGTAGCACACATATTTGTTGAATATTTAACCTTATTCCATTGTTTGGTTAATTTTACTCAGTGTAGCTGAATTCTTTCTTGATAATTAATTTATGAATAAATATATTCTTTGTCCTGATTCATGATCCAAAATATTGCATCCATTTGTCAAACATGTCCAATCTTCAGTTACACCAATATGTTCAAAACATTTTATAGAAGACACCTAATGAGACTTTGTAAGGGAGCCGCTGTAAGGCTGGTTGGGAGAGACAATTGTGTGGAATATTTTCAATCAATACATATTGTTTCAGAGGGGCTCTATAATGGGCTCGGCACACAGGACCCCATTACAAAGCACAAGAGGGTAAGACTGCTGACCAATGCAGACTAATGAAAACAAATGTACTGGCAGGTTAAAGAGGCAGTCACAGTACACTACAGTTCAGGCTGTGGTGTCGCTTGCTGTTTCTTTCATGAACGTGTGTGTTCGTGTTTTGTGTGTGTGTGTGTGTGTGTGTGTGTGTGTGTGTGTGTGTGTGTGTGTGTAGGTGTGTGTGTGTATGTTTTGTGTTTGTGCGGCCGGTCTTATGGGACAGCAGTGCTAGACAGTAAGGCATAACAAGTTAAATAAAAGTCTGCCATTATCTACTGTAAAAGAGCCAAAAGGAAATTTAAACTTAGTTAATGGTTTCTCTGACTAAAGAAAGATTGTCACCTGTTTGAAAAGCTGTAAATATGTACATTTCTCCATTTGGAATTTATTTGGGAGTATGCCATGATCTAAAAGTGTATCTTTAGATTGTACATGTTCTTTTTGTGGGTTGTTCAACACACAGTTATTAAAGTTCTCATTAAAGTATTAAAGTACTATTGATAGGAGATCCTCTTTCTTGTTCTTGGATGCTTCAAAAGAATAACATGAAGAAAGTTCTGCTGATAAATGGATGTCTCCTGTAAGCCCTTCTTTTCAGGCTTACATAACTGAACAGAATCAGGAAGCAACATTTTGAACTCCTATGGGACAATTTTTCTTTTATATTCCAAGGATTTATAGATAGATTTGTGCCCATGAGTGAGGGTGAAAATAGATTGCTTTGCCAAGTTATAAAAACACCTTTTATTATATCCCACTTTTTTTTTTTTTTTGTCACCTTTTGACTGCAGGCAAAACAAAATGTGTGGCGGTTCCATTTCTACGTCTAAACACAGAGATAAAACAAGTATGAAACTGAATGTTTTGTGAATCTTTGCCGCTTTATTTCGGTTTGAGGAAAAACAACCTCTTTGAACCTATGTTTTTTTCCCCCCACAGTGCCACTATTGTGTTGTCTGTATATCGAGTGACTAAGAGTTTGCTCGCAAGGCACCATGGGAGGAGGCTGATCAGCTCCTCGGTGTGAGTTATTTTGTTATGCTTTTCGTGCCATATTCCTGTCAAGTGGAGTGGTTCATCAAACTGATGTAATGAGGTCATGTGAAGTAATATTATTTGAAAAAAAGTTCCGTAGCAACATTTTTTATTTTCGTCTTATTTTAAAATATCCCCCAAATTTAAAAAGAAATACTTTCCCAAAATTTGATTAGTTTGTGCTTTTTTATAATATTGCAGTATTGTTCATTCATCGTACATGGTATCCGAAATGATTTAAATTAGTATCAGAAGAAGAAAAGCATACGTTATTTTGATTCCAATGTTCCATAATATGGATTATTAAGGCCAAATCCAGACAATCATCATGGAGTTGCAAACATGGATTTGGCTCTATCAATGCAAAGTCCCTGCCCTTTTTGATTCTACTGATTTAATTATACAAATCCCATTTTTCCTGCACGGGTTAAGAAAATAGCTCAGATCAATCGAATGCAAATTATGATACTGTGTACCTCAAATCTTAGTGAAGAGTAAGCCATACATTTCCAGTTATGGAAAGTACTGTAAAGTCAGTCAACTACAATCCAAAGTTCTTTCATTTTTTTGTCCAGCGTAAAAGTGCACAGCCAATGTCAGTTTGAGGTCTGCTCCCCCGGCCTCCTCCTCAGTGAGCTGCTACCTGAGGAATGCAGTGACACTGACAGCATTGCATTGCGGCTCGTGTTGCTCCAAACTTCCCAGATAGCAAAGCTATATCCCTTACTTAGAAGGTGTCAGAACAGAAGGCGTCTGTGTTGGCTGAGTTCTTTGTATGCTGGGCGTGAAGACAACAGCCTGACACTTAGTTTTAAAGAACGTCTCAATACCTGAGGGGAGGTGTTCATGGAAGGAAGACAGGAATCGCAGAGGAGGTGCAGTCATGCGGATCACATTATACTGTTATGTTTTATGAATCCCAACTGTACTTCAATGGCATGCAAAGAACATGCAGAAGATTTCACATCACAACATCTCTCTAAAAATGTAGGCTGTCTCTGCACACTCCTTACGAACGGTCACCTAGAAACAGACACCTATCTATACAGCGGATTGGGATTGTGTCAGTAAATAAATAACATCTTGATAGTTGTGAAGAAGATAAGGTGTAGTACTGCGAGGGCTTTTTAAAATTAATATGTATTTCACACAGCCTTTAAAAGCAGGAAAGAAGGGTGTTCACAGCCATTTCGACATGTTTTCCATAAGATATATCTAGCAGAGATCATTTTCATGAATTTTTTATCAACATCTGTAAGACATCCACTCTGACATGCAGCATATCTCACTGTGTTAGACCTTGTATCAGTTTTAATTGCAGATTTCTCAGTGGGCCACTAATCAGGCGGCAGTTTAAAATAGCTCAACACTGTTTGAACTACTCTATTAAATTTAAGGCCCTGCATTTGACATGTTTTATTTGTAAAAGATTGCACTCCTTTCACTGGCAACAAGTTCAAGCTGTTGCAAAGACCTGCAATTATTCTTTTTTGATGGAACGTTACAAATCCTAAATCATAAAAAAAATGAACAGCTACAGCTACTTTTCTTTCACAAGCTATGGGGGCAAAAAGGGGCAGGCGAAAATGCTTCAAACAACGGGCGGCTGGAAGACCATGCCATGCGAAGACCATCCTAATAATAACCTGCATAATTGCCGTTATCCATGCTGTTTAGAAGCCCCCACACTTCAACATCCCCCATCTTGTGTTTCCTCATTAAACATCCGTGCCATTCATCTCTGTGAACAGAAGTAGAAGTCAGACCTAGCACTTGGGCTAATTACGGAGCGGCGTTGGACGACGAGGAGGAGGACGACGGAGGAAGGAGGAGCCGGCCGTGGAGTACGGGCAGCAGGGGAGGGAGGCGGCTGCCCGTCTACAGGTGCCTCAAATTAAGGCTAATCTGGCAGCCCTCCCCTCCCTTATCTCTCCGCCGAGCCCTCGCACCTCTGGCTGCTTGGAGCCGCGCCGCCCCGCGCCGTCCGCGGCTGCCCGCCGTAATGAGCTCCTCCGCCGCACACTGGAGGCCCTGGAGAACCGTCCCCACAGAGGCATAATGAGCACTCCAGTGTACCACCACCCGCCTCCCTCCCCCGTCAGGCCCTGCCAAGGGGCCCCCCTCGCAGCCCTGCCTGCCCTCAGACAAATCCTGTCTCCCCCCAGGAGGAGGTGATAGTGGTAGGGGAGAAGGGAGGGTGATGTTACATCGGGGCGGACCAGCGACGCTGTGTGTGTATCTTTGTGTGTGTGTGTGTGTGTGTGTGTGTGTGTGTGTGTGTGTGTGTGTGTCTGTGTGTGTGTATCAGGAGGGATGGCTCAGAGTCGTGGGTTGGTAGTCGGCTGCCAGACTGAAAGGGCCAAAGGTAGAGAAGCAGGGCGGGAGAGAGGGAGGGATGGAGAAGGAGGAGGGCAGTGCGATGAGAGTGGGTAGGAGGTAGGGAGAAGGGGAGGTTCAAGGACTGAGAGTGGGCAAGATGAATAAGAAGACCGCAACTGACAGAGCGGGAGAGAGAGAGAGGGAGGGAGAGAGATGGGTGAGAAAATGGGAAGCTGTGAAATGAGTGAGAGCAAGAGGGAGGAATAATTAGGCCTACGGAGGGGGTGGTGGGTTAGCGAGGGACAGAGACAGCGCCGGGGCGAGGGGAGTGAGCAGAGGTAAGAGAGGAGCCGTCTTCAGGCGGACAGCAGTCCCTGTGCCTTGGCGCCGTATGTGTGTATTTAAGAGAGTGCACTGCTGTGCCTTGCTCTCTTAAACAACCAGGTGCATGATAAGAGGATCGCCAGGTCTTCCCACGTTGACCGCTGAGCGCCGCTTTGAAGCTCGGCCCTGCTGTGAAAGACTATTGGAGAGAGGCTTTGAGGGGGAAAGATGTATTGCGAATCTATGAGTTTGATATGGATTAATGTGTCTGTATCCATCCCTCATTATTTGACAGATTAGCATATCAATTACGTGACACACTGGGTAAATCCAGATATACGGTACTCCCAGCAGCAGTTGTGCTTGTGGGGTGGAATTCATTAGGATTTTTCCGTATAAATTTGGATTGTGGATTCTTTGTGTATGAATGGCTCATGTTTCACATTGTTTCTCAAATGAATTATTGCATGGATAGCAATTAATTACACCTGGCAACGTGCAACATGCTCTGTGATTGTGTGTAGCTGACTAGATATGCCAGTGAAAATGGTAATGTTGGGGTTGTAGAGGAGGAGGAAGTAAAACGTATAAAACAATATAAAAACAATATATGCAGACGAGCTCGTCCATGAAGGCCTGTAGTGAGAACCAAACGGAGAAATAACCCAGGATTATCTATTCATGCGATTTTGGGCTGGGTAGTGTGTCTTGTTTTAATTGCAGTATAATTTATTGGAGTTCCTATCTCTTTTCCCCTTTGAATAGAACCATTGCATGGAATAGAACCATTGCGTTGTGTCTTTTCGGAAAAACTGCTCCATCTGGGGATACGGATTACACAGTTATTATCTTGTGAGGATTAAGGATTTGTCTCAACCGTGGAGTGGTGCCTTGTCAAAGTAAATCACAACACGATGCTACAAAAGTCTATTGTTCATATCCCAGTAATAACTATGTTAAACCCCCGACAAGGAAGAGTGATGTGGTTTTAGTGCACGGGAGGGTTAAGTTTTAATGACATAGGAGGAGAAAACAAATAGTGAAATGACCTCGGAAAGCAAAGGGCTACAACATTTTAATACATTTCTCTCCTTCATTCCCATAACATCCAACAGAGTTCAGACAGGGTTTAGCTTCGCTACAAATGAACCTGCCTCCTAGTATATGTGTCAAATACAACATTTGTCAACCAGGTCATCTGGGGGGAAATGCCTGCACCATAGGAGTGTCAGAATTGTTTATAGGGAGTTCTCTTTTCAAAACACCCTCTTATCACTGGGGGAGACTGTTGTGTCGTGCACGCTGTCTAAACGGTACCTTCAAAAATCCTACCGAAGAATGACACTATTATCTGCTTTTAAAAAACACGTCACTCAGACTCAACCAGAAGCAGACGGTGGTTCAAGGAGAAAGCATCGCCCGCGGCCGCAATTGACCTTTAGCGTTGCGCTGCCTCGGTGTCTCCTTCTGTGTCGCCACTGATAAAGCCTACCTTTGCCTCTGCCCCGACCCATTAGGCCGGCTCCAAAGATGCTAGCGACCGGGCGAGGGCAACACACATATCTTCCCCAGTTCCGTGGCCATAACCCCTGCCTCTTCCCCTAATAGGTGTTTAGGAGGGCCTGGGATTCCACGGGGGAGCTCACTCTATTTGATGGCCCTCGTAAGGCTGAGCTGCGGTGCTAAAGTGGGGAGAAAGGGAACCGTGGTCAGCGCGGCGGCGGGAAGGTACCAGCAATAAAGGTCCCCTCGCGCGTCAAATGCAGCGTTTAACGCGCGCGGTTCTAAATCGTGCCACAAGCGCTCGTGTCACAGCGGTGCAACAGAACGCTCCTTTTTTTTTTTGCTCGACAAATACAATTATACTCCTCAAAAAGTGCTTTCTGTCCAACGAAACTCCATATTTGACAGTTGAAAAGCATGGCTTTGTTGGACTCTCTCCTCTTGGGGGGTGACTTTAGAGGGCTGCGTTCTGGCCGGGGTGTGCCTGGGGGCCGGCTGGCTAACAATGTGGAACACAGGGTTGGCACAACCAGCACAATAGAGGGAGGCACACACAGCTGGTATGATTGGGCACAGGCCTTGGTGGCCCATGGCTGTGCCCTCAGCAGTCAAGGAGCCGGAGTACACATGTTGCCACGGTGCCCACACAAGAGACACTGATTGTGGCTTTCCAGAGTCATTCCCAATCACACTCCAAATCACGCCCAGACAGATAAAAGATTGGTGGCGCCATTTTGTGAAAACGCATAACTACGTCGTAACAAGGCCTCTAGGCCGCTTTTGCTCCGCTACTTAAAAAAAAGCAAGGCGGAGGATAATAACGAAAACAAAATGAAGAGGTCTATATTCTGAAGGGGACCGTGGAACGGTTGGAATCTGGGGTGGTCTTTGCTTTGTATGCTAAATAAACATCTAGGTTTTTTTATTCCTTTGTTGAGAATGCGTTTATGCTCAGTTTAATTTAAAAAATGGGAAAAGCCACAAATTAAAAAATGCAAAGATTTGAAATGTTGGCATATTGCCTGTCTTAATAGAATGTGAGACTGTTGATCAGAATAGACTGGCTTCACAACACTTATCTGAGGAGGTTATCATTTGCCCATAGAGTATTGACTGCATTTTGTAATTTCACCTCCTTAATGACACCTATTTTCCATTGATTTGTAAAACAAAAAAGTAAAACATTGAAATATCCCTGACCAATAGAAACATTTGAGCAATTACATACAACAGATAAGCTTGATTTTACAGAACTGCATTTCAATTAAATTTCATGAGTTCTTCTCTTGTCTGGCAATCAATTGGTAATGATACTT
>JAVQJS010026828.1:0-7500 GCA_036024795.1 Galaxias rostratus | reverse complement strand
CTATGCCCCACCATAGGGTAGCAAAACTATTTGCTAATTTGTGTTGAGAGTTGTGTATCTGTGTCTCAATCTGTGATACAGAGATCTGCATTTGCGAGATCTGTGTGTCTGCAGCAATATGTCAGTGTCAAGATTTGTCTGCGTGATAGAGATTCGTCTGAGTGGCGATTTGCCACGTCACAATAGATATTCCAGTGACTCCCAAAGTGCACTTTGACGTGTAACATCCAATCAAAGCGTTTCTATAATGTCACATGAGCCTATAAAAAGCTTAGAATCAGGCTATATCTTAAACTTGGCTGTAGAAATAGGCTACGTTAGTCGTTACTTTTCCCAAGGCTTCCATTTAATGGTGTCTGCTTTTGCTCTCAAGCTATTTTCTATTAGATATTACTCCAAATTCCATTAGTAATGTGTTTTCAGTTAGTTTACATTATCAAACACAACTTTGAAATTATTTATGGCATTCACATGGAAGCCCTAGACTGCTATTCATTCATGTGCAAAATGAAATATCAATTAATCCAGTGCTCACACTGGGTGCCACTAATAACTACTGTTCATAGGGAGCTTCAATAAAGCGTAACGTGACTGTGAACCGATTGACCATCCTATTTTAGCTGCCAGAATGTTTTACTTTGACTGAATGTGTGGAAGAGCATAGCCATCAGAAAGGCATATTGAGGTTAACACGAGGTTGTTCCACAACCAGGCCAAAATGCGAATGAACCCTCATAAATATTTGTCCAGAGACTGTGACAAACTTAATAAAAAAATTATTGATAAAATTATTGTTAATATGGTTTGGTGAAGTTAAATTTAAACGTCACATTAAGACATTATGCCTCCCATTGCACTAGGCTCACTGGTTCCATCCATCCATTATCAGAACCGCTTATCCTATTCAGGGTCACGGCGGGGGCTGGAGCCTATCCCAGCTGACTTCGGGCGAGAGGCGAGGTACAGCCTGGACAGATTGCCAATTCATTGAAGGCAGGCTCACTGGTTATACAATGTAATTATTTGCACGATAGGCTACTTTGCATTATCCAAAGCTGCTGCAGTCTAGTTACTATAGACTACTTCACTATAGATTTTACTGTAGGCCGCGCAGTGCTAGGATAGGCCCTTTATTTTGTGTTAATTCTAATATAGATAACCATATAGCGCCTCTTGTGTGAACCATAGCGTGTTTCCTAAAGTAAGTTTTGCCATGTCAACATAAGATGGCCAGTTGCGCTACTTTTTTTTTATTTGTCTGTCAAATTTATTTTGCAAATTTATTAAAAAGCAAAGACAATTGGATAGTTGGTGATTTAACGCTTCACACTTTCATCAGTGGCCCAAGTATAACGTTATCTTAACTTAGTATAATTAAAACTGCGTTTGAGAGCAATAACTTAAAACGTTAAGATCGATAAAAATATTTCAACAAATTGTTAAACATTGCTTTTACTGACACCTGCAATCATTGACTCAGATGAATCGCCACACAGATGGATCTTTGTCACACAGACGAATCTCGGCACAGACAAATCGCTACACACACGCAGATTTCAAGAATGCAGATCTACAGCATGTGCAGAAGTATAGAAAAAGTGTCATGTATTTTCTGCACTTGCAGCGAAATATTTGTAGAAATGAATATGTATATGAGAAATGTATTTACAGATTTGTCTGCACATTTACAGATCTATACACTTGCAAATCTAAATACAGACGTATATTTTTTATACATTTACAAACTGGATTACGCACACATGGTTTGAGATACTGACACACAACTCTCCACACGCATTTTTGAATAATTTTGCTACAATAACGATTTCAACCCCCACACCCCACCTCTGCCAGGTGAGCCTCGTAGCTCAGTGAATGAGTCCAGCAGCCTGCTGGGGGGTTCCCCACGGCGCCAGTGTGGACGGAAGGGTTCGCCCTATCACACGGGCCAGCTCCACCCTGCTGTCCGTGTAGCTGACCTGCTCCAGCACATCAACCAGATGAAGACAGCTGAGGGCTATGGCTTCAAACAGGAGTATGAGGTGAGAGGGAGATCAAGATGGGTAGCAGCATGCATGCTGATCTATGCATACTGTAGCTGGGGTTGAGGAAAATATTTTGTATTCTTGGGAGCCCTTTGTGTCAGCGGGTTAATTGCTAGGTTTGCCTCAAGTGAAAATATTATACATTCACATGGGTATTGGTTTCTGCTTTTTTTTTCTAAAATAGAAAATAACCCTAAAAAATTATAGAGTACTACAATTATAGGAAATAATATTATACTAATAGTTAGGGTGAATATAGAGTAGAAGAAGATGCTATTACTCCTGTTCTGAAGTCATATTACCTTCCCCACTGCCTGCCAGAAATAAATTAGAAGCAAGTAAGACATTTGGGCAACCTTTTCCATGAAATGATTAATAAATCATCCTTGTATGAGCTCAAAGAGGACTTCTGTTCGAGGGACAGGTCTGATGAGGTCGCTTGTCCCTGGAGGTTCTCCAGCTGAATGACCCTGTCCTCTGCTCCCTTACGTCTGAGGGTTGGTGGGTTGGGAGAGAGAGCTTTGGGGGGAGAGACAAGAGGGATGAAAGGAGACCGAAGCAAGAAGGGAGGAGAGAAACTGAGACAAAGCTTGAAAGAATGTTTTGTCTTATGACCTCAAAATGATGGATGCTCGAAGCAGAGTTGGGAAGCAGAGAGTCCTCAAACTTGAACGGAAGTAACACATTTGATAACGTAACACATTTTGACTCAACAAAAAAAGCGATGATTTGGAATCTGACATTACGACATGAGAACTCTTAAGACTTGCTACCAAGTGCTTAGACCAACACTGAAGTTGCTAGTTGCTATAGTAATGTGTAGTATTGTGACAAACACAATTCTCACAGACAAACTTATTGTCTAAAGACCTTTTTTTTTTAAGTTGTTAGATTTTTATATGAAACACACACTGAATGAGCCATGAGCAACCCACACTGAAAGTACTGGTTAAGTTGTTTATGTTGTTTATTATAAATCCTATAAAATAGGTCTAGCTGTCTTTTTTAGATGCTCAACAGCATTTGGGTGCCAAAATGTACAGATAGGGAAAAAGATAATGTGTGAGTTGGTGATAAAAGTATGGCCATGTTGTATTGTGACATCCTGCATAAAAAGAAGATCAGGGTGGCTTTGTGTCATAGCTTTTAGAACAGAAGACAAATTATTCTCTTTCCTCTGAGGAGCACATTTTACTGTACAAAAGGATGTCATATTACCTTTTTTGGCAAAATATATTTAATAAAAACACATTTTATTTGACCTAACTAAACCTGTAATTTGACTTGATATAACATGTAACTTGGATATATTCATTGTTTGTTATCTAAAACTTTGACCATATTGAGATACTGTACTTTACACTCGCCGTGACTTGGTCCTATTTCTGGCTCAAACTTAGTGTGTATTTGCTTCAAGGCCTTTTCAGCTTTGTTCAATCAACTCCGTTGTACCTTTTGTTATCCATGAAGTTAAAGACCATATAATTGTTCATAATTGTTTGAAAGGGTTTTTAAGTGGTGCTACATCTGCCTATATAATTACATATATTACATAGAATGCCAACCTACAATTATCTATAGGTGTTAATAGGGACTCAAAGGCATTGTTCCAAACTACTTCACACAAGATGGGGAATGGCATGCACAGCATGAGAAGACTTAGAGACTGACAGGCGATTTCAAATGGAAGTGGGATGGAGATTGATTTTTTCAAGACCAAGTATGTTGTGTTTTTCCACTACAGGGATGGGGTAACGACTAATTTCCTTGACTTTGTGTGTTGGATCATGGCCTTGGATGCATTCCTCTGTATAGCTTTCTATTACTAAAGACAAGCTTCATGATGAGCTGCATTCTTCTGGTCTGTGAATTCATGAAAGCAGACAAAACAGAAGAAGTGGACAGGTAGAAAGGTTGCTTAAAGCATATTTGAGGTTTGAAAATGTCTACTTTTGTTGTCTCCTTGTAATCTAAGCAACTTCTTTGCAGAAAATATGGAGGTACTGATTCCTCCTCTTAATTTGTACCAAGCATGTAACTCAACACTTTGCAGCTGTCATTGCAGAACTCCTCCGTTGGACTAAATAAACTGTCCCTCCGTAAATCAATAATGCCGTTCCTGTTTGTGTGAGTATGTGAATGTTTTGATGGGGTGTCTGGCTCCATTAAATTGGAAGGTGACCATTATTGTGTTACACGTCTCTGACGTGTAAGGTTTTATTTCCCGGTGGTAGGGCAATGTACACAAAATGGATCAAGACTTTTATCTTGGTTGTAAAGGGACTTGCATGTGATCTTGACACTGTGTTCATGGCTGAGCTCCCAGTTCAGTGGCTTGCAGGTGAAAGCTAGGCAACCAGAGAGCTCTTGAGGAACTCTGGCTTTAGTAAAATTGAGCTGCATCTTGAGGGTGAAAAATTATAGATTTATCGATTGGATGCCTGGACACAGCCGGGCCAAAATCTGGCAAATTACACGGTTTCAAAACAATAGGTATTTTGCAAAGAAATTATAGAGGTGACTGCACACTGTAATTCAATTTGGTTTTCAGCACTGTATTTTGTCCTGGCAGCAGAATTACAATGTGACGGGGTAGACTTAAAGACAGAAAGAGACAATAACATATCAGTTTTGAAAAACAAAGTGTTTTCAAAGTGCTGCTGCTGGATTAGTCATTGCGCTGTGTGAGATGCATGGCTCAGGCGGAACTTCACGGTCTCAATATTCCTTTCATCTTATTTGATACTTCATTTTTACGTGATCCTCTTAACCATCCCACCCCACTGATCCTTGCGAGGCGAAGGGTTCTCTAATCAATCCGGCATGGCTGTCTATTTCCTCCTCTCTCTTACTTTGTTTTGCTCTCGTCTTCCTTCTCCTACTCTTAGAATGAAGTCAACTGAAAGGTTTCAAAAGCAAGAGAATGACACCTGGTAAGAAGTGAGTAAATGAGAAAGGGGGAGAGGAAAGGTCAAAAGAGTATAAATGAAATCTTTTTCAAATAAAGTACGCGGACAGACTGCAATGTTGAATGTAAAGTGTGTGGGAGTGTTTTAACATGAGAGAAATTGGGCAGAGAGGAAAGGTGGGAAACATTGAGAGACTGAGACAAAGCGTGATGGAGCCGTGTGTTGGTGAAAAGAGAAAATAGGAGGGTGTAATCCCTGGCAGGATTTGCCTGGTTCCTGGCTCTCTGTGGGTAGAGCTGCCTTGTAATCCCCTGCTCAGCATGCAGACTCTCACTACAGCCCCCGGTGGCTGAACATCCACGGGGAGCAGACTGGCAAAAGTGACGGGTAATTTGGCCCCTCGACTAGAAACAAGGGGGTGGCTAACTTAATAGCCTGATAGCTGGTGCACAGCAATGTTGCCGTGGAGACCGTAATATGGATGGCAGAATATTTTGACAAAAGGAGCGTGCCACAATAATGTATGTGGCTGTTACTTGATAGTGCTTGAGGGACACACTAGAGGATTGCGTGTTCTACTCAAGGCCCTGACAGGTGTTCGGTTTGATTATTTAACGTTCATAATTCACAAATCTACCCTTTCCTCAGAGGGCACTCAGTAGCACTCCACTGTTGCCGGCCTCCATTCACTGCTCGAGAGATGCAATGATTCAACTTTTGGAAGATACGCATGAAACAGAATACTCCTGGCTGATGATAAACTTTTGTTGAGAGACTGTCGATCATCCAACAGACTTAAATGATTAGCATGAAGTGAGACTGGAGTCCTGTGTCCCCGTAACACTTCACTGTCCTTCCTCTCTGTAGAGTTTCTTCGATGGCTGGGACTCCACCAAGAAGAAGGATAAAACCAAAAGCAGACATGACACTCTGACAGGATGTACGTAACCAGAATTCTGACCAATGAAATAAATCACAACGCAACCCTTTGATTCTGTTGTTGGTCTTTGAGAGGGACACAATACTATTCATGTAAATTATGCGACTCATGTTAAGCCGCCATTTTCCTTTCAGATGACCGACACAGGGTCAAGCTCCACCCACTCCTAGGAGACCCCAACTCTGACTACATCAATGCTAATTACATTGACGTAAGTCCCATCTCTCTCTTTACACACACACACACACACACACACACACACACACACACACACACACGCATATATTTTTCCATCCTTTTAGTTCACATTTCTTAACTGACCCACAGTTACCTGAGATAAGTTGTTCCAGGGAGCACTCACTGCTGCTCTATTGTCATAAGTACTGTAACGTTCCGGCCACTGTCATGCCAGATGTTGTGTTTGTTGACAGTTTCCAACCTTTATAAACCTCTTATCCTAGCCATCTCTTTTATTAAACACTACAATAAATACATTTAATCTCAAGTAAAGGCGATAAACCCTGCTGTAAAATGTCCCAAATCCCCCCTGTATTACATGGACTTGATTGATGTTGTTCAATCCCTGAATGGATTCAGAGAACGTGATCGCTTGTGGGGATCACCTGAACTGGTTGACCGGCTGCAGGTTCATGGCCGCCTTCTTACTGATCACACAAATTGTTTGTGCACGTCACCTGTGTGTCACACAAACCACATACTTGTCTTCATCTGCATCAACTAGATCACGGTGTGCTTACTCGCAAAGTGAAAAACAAGTGCTTTAAAGGTTCTGGAGCTTTTGATATCATTAATTCACATTAAGCTATTGAAATGCTTCACACAAAACGTCTTTCCATGAGAGAATGGACAGTGGCAAAATGCTTTTAGAGCGGCTATTAGCATATGAGGGCAGCGAAAAGCAGGTGCGCTGTTGTGACTCCTGTAATGTTGAGGGTGTCCATTAGAGTGCAGGGCACAGAAGACTAGGCATCATTAGGAACATGCCACTCAACGCCCGCTGTAGTGCCTCTGTAAGTGATGTTGGCCCCTGACAAGGCTGGCCCTGGCACTGAATGATAAATACTCTGCCAAGGGAAGTATATTTGGAGTTCCAATGACTATTCTACTGGGGGATTCAAACAAAAAGTTTTGCCTCTTGTGTTTTTTTTTTGTAGGGCAGAGGTTCTGGTCCAGGGTCTCCAATTTTCTTTGTTCTGTCACACATCTATTAAAGCTTGGCTGTGTGTGTGCGTGCGTGTGTGTGTGTGTAACAACTGTCTGTAGTACCAATATGGGATAGTCCTGTGTACTAATTAAACATTTCAGTGATGCACACACAACACAATCCGCCAGTAACATACACTCTTTGATCCACCTATCTGTAACCGTAAGCTCCCTAGTTGCCATAAGCTTCATTAACTAGCCTCTATCTCTTCTTTTTCTACTCCCCTTCCTCGACTTTGGACCCTGTAGATTCGGATTAACAGGGAAGTAAGTACTTCACTGCTCTTTGTTCCGCCTGCCATCCTTATCTTTACCCCTCCCCTTTCCTTTCTTCCTACTGTCCCGGGCGGGGGGGGGGCGCGCGCCGCCGCCGGGGGGGGGG
>JAVQJS010026786.1:0-11013 GCA_036024795.1 Galaxias rostratus | reverse complement strand
TCACTGAACGTCAAATTCAGTCATTGTTTTTTTAACCCTATATCCAACAACAGCTTTATAGTAAACCATAGTCATTTGGGCGAGGTGTATCATATGTATGGTTCATTATTTTTTATGTTATTTGGCCCACTTCTCAGAAACACCTCCTGCTTTGATTTCAATGGGTTGATGAGCATCGCCATGTGCTCTAACAAAAAAAGTCAATTTCAACGAGCATTGTTGGCTGTAGCGAACAAACCCTTCAAAAACCATGTAAAACATCTGAACAATTCAAAACCAATGCACTGGACTTTGGATAACTGGGGGATAAAACCACTTCACCGCTTGTTGGGGAAAGATGGATGCCGTCATGTGGCTGGTAGGCCTTGTAGTCAATGTGTCACCACCATGTTGATCGTAGGCCGACGGAGTGACACACGGACCATATTTCATACACACTCGCTAATAGAAATATATGTAACATTCAATTTACTAATGTTTAATATTCTGAATTGCCCCAACCACTCATGACACTTTTCTTCTAGCGGCGCATCGCGTGCGCACAAGCCCGCAGTTATGGGCGTGCATGGACACACTACCGTTTTACAATTTTTTCACCGACCAATGAGAATCGAAGCTTTGCATAGAAAGGCACACGACTGTGATTCTAGTAAAAGATACATTGGGCTCTCACGGAACCCCTTTACGCAGATATCCTGGGCAGTTTTTCCCCCATAATACTGATCCACAGCTCATATTTTTCAGTATATTCCCGTCTCCTCTCCCACCCCGGATTCCCGTACCATTTTCCCAATCTTAAAACACTTAATTGAACAATTGGGATCCCTCACGTGCGAGGTTGATTTGTAGTTTGAACACGTGGCTCATTCAAAAAAGCCGGAGTAACCAAGGTTTTTTCATCCCTTTGGGTTTTTGCTCAGAGGCGGGCACTATAGCCTTACCGTGTGTGACATTCTCTGTGTCTTTGCAAGGGGTTTGGGGACGACAAAAAGTAGTTTCTTCTCCTTTTCATCCTGTCGGCCATCATTTGGAAAGAAGGAATTAATAATTAAGATTTTTTTTCGCCACTACAGTGAGGGGCAAAGGAGAGCGAACACAACGAGGTTCCTCGTCAAAATATCTGTGGCTCGAACAACCGGGAAGCACGCCACAAACACTCCATTTGATAGTGCGATTTAGATTACTCCAAGCACTGCACACCAGGCAGAGAAACATTTAAGATTCTGAAGATCGTCGTTTTCAATACAGAACATGAATAAGCTTTACATTGGCAACGTGAGCGAAGAGGCGAGCTCTGGGGACTTGGAAACTATCTTTGAACAGTGGAAGATTCCGCATAGTGGTCCATTTCTTGTCAAAACTGGTTATGCGTTTGTGGATTGCCCAGACGAAAAGATTGCAATGAAAGCCATTGATATTCTTTCAGGTCAGAATTTATTTTGTGCTATTTCAACAATGCAATAACTGTGCTGCTATTGTGGAGATTACCCTTTACTTGCAAGATGGAGAAGTGCATTTAGTGTTAGTAGAGTGGGGGAGTATCCAAGTATTTTATTCTCCTACAACCTTTACTTGGCCTCTGACACCGTGGACATAGGCCTGCAATTATGTGCGGGGTTTAAATCAAATTGTTCACAAACTAGTAGACTGACACTGGGGTTAGGACTTTGTTCTGTAAATGCCCATATCCGCTACATTTGATGAAAGAAGACAATTCTTAGCTTTTGTCAATCAGTTATTAATTGAACGAATTAGCTGTGAAGATGGTTGTCGCAAATTTACTTGGATTTTTTTTAAATTACATTTGGGTAACCGTTGTAATTCTCAATGCAAATCGACTTAAGTTGCGCTTCAAAGTGTTTGCACATTCAAGTGGCCTAACTTGTTACGTTGTAGCCTTCTGCAGTACGCCCTTGCTGACACATAAGGTGGTTTGAATGTGTTTTTAATATATGGGACATTTCAGCAACTCTAGTTTATCTGTAGTAGGGATATATGTGATACATATGTATCTTAAGACATGGAAACACTGCATATTGACGTAACATTAACAATATTGGGGTTTTTTCCCAACACCATCTCCCCCTCGCCATAACTTATGGCAGTTAGCTTTTACAATCAAGTTTAGCATCGGCTACATAAAAAAAAAAATCAGGAACGTAAAGTATATCCAATTTCTGTTAAGCTTTTAGTTTGACTCTTGTGAAACTTGTAAACAAACTATGTATGGCAAGTATATTTAACGTAAAGAGGCATATAAAGATGCCTGGCCCTTGCTTGTAATTAATATTTGGCCTATTTTTCCCTATAGGTAAAGTTGAACTCCATGGGAAACTCCTTGAAGTAGAGCACTCAGTCCCTAAACGTCAAAGGTAAAATATTGTTCTGTTATGTCAACTAAAGTCTTGGTTCAATGACGTCCTCTGGTAAGTATTTTTTTTGTACTTGAACAAATTTGATGGTTCGATTTAAGTTGTCTTGCATTCGAATTGGGGAATAAATTAAAGTAACGTGATCTTCACTGATTGATTTGTGAGATTTTCGGATTCCCTGGCTAGGCGTAAATGGCTTAACTAAGTCTGTGCACTGGATATTTTAAAGATAACGTGGAAGCGAGTTGGTCATTGTAGTACAAATCATTGTTTGTGATGGGTGAATCGTCAGGTATGCTAAAGCAGGTAGATATTTCGTGCAGGCTTTATTTAGGCTTGTAGGCCTCTGAAGTCATCCATTTGAGAATGATCTACCCGTCATTCTCCCTGCATGCCCCGTGCTTCCGCCCTCTTCTACTCATTCATTGCGGTGTTGCACGAGATGGAACCCAAAACGTTGGTAGTGGGAGCTTTGAGCCCTTACGGTGGAGACTCCTCATCTGAAGAGTGAATAGTCTTGCTTAATTATTTAAAGAATGTGATTGATCGTATTTTAGTGCATGCAGAATTGGAATAGGCCATTGCATTATTTGGTGACATTTTATTTCAGCCATATAGTGTGTGGTAAATCAGTAATTACTGAATTAATTTCTCAAAGTAAACTACAATGTGGCTATTCGAAACTGTGGACAAACCCATCAAATTTTCATAACTAAATCACCACGGTTTACCAATGGATTTGTGGACTACAGGCAGTCAACTGGAGAATTTATTTTGTTTATTTCTTTAACCTTAAGTTGTATAATCCAATTAAGTTTTGTTTTAGCTCTTGGTGTGCTAAGCCCCATCTTGACGCTTATGTTGCAAAGCATATAATTGATTAGCTATTTGCTATGTTTCCACTTTTTAAGGGCCGAAGCTACTTTAGTGTCAAGTATGCTACATGTATTCGTTCTTAAGACCTATAAATAGTAACTATGCTGTATACTATATCAAAACTGTAATGCCATGTCATCAATAATTACAACCAAAATTTGTTTAACTGAAAGTACATTAAGTAATATTACGCTTGCACACTTATTGGTATTGGGAGGTTTATTGATTGAGTTTAAGCCAGATTCCAAATGTTGTCTTGGTTTGTGGTGCGTAGACATCCCTTCGGTTTCCCCCCAAGTTGCCGATTCAAAATTGTAAAAGATAAATTGCAAATGGGAAGGCAACACCAGCGAATAGGAACATATTCTCTCATGTTACACACACACACACACACACACACACACACACACACACACAAATACGGGGGGGGGGGGTGTACATGGCAGCCCCATTTTACATTCCAGCCTACTGAGTATCGGCTGGGGCCTGGGCCAATCAACGTAGCTTAACCTTTGAACCCATGAGGAAGGGGAAGTGCATGCAGAGGCCCCGGAGCCGTTAACGGGTGTAGGGAGTGGGGATGGGCTTGAGTTTGGGTACATCAAGGAAAGCTGGGTTTAGTTGGGTTGAGTTGGGGTGCTTTGATGAGAGGATCGATAATGTTAGGATCCGGTATATTTTTAGATGTTATACTTCGTTTTTTTTTGCGTTCTGAAAAATTAGTTTTTCTGTTTTTTTTAAACATATATATTTGAAGTTGGTGTAAGATATTAGTTTTCTAGCCTTTTTTGTTTTTCTGTAGTCAATTTAAAGTTTTGCAACCCAGGATAGATTTCTGTAATGAGTATATGTCGGGTGTTTTTTAAATTTAAATGAACTTCTCTTGATGCTTCTTAAATCTATAGCAGAGGGTATTGGTTATTGAAAGAGGCCCCCCAAGTGTGCACCGTAGATTAATGTTTGCACACACACCATTTTTTCAGATTGTGTGTGATTATTCTCCCCTGTGTTCAGTTTTGTTTTCCAAAAGCTAGTTTAATATGTTAGTTGGTTAGCGCAACGTTAATAGAATGTGTTGCGTCTTATTTTTCCATCACTTATCTGTTGCTTTGTTATCGGAGTTAAATTTGCAGATGTTGAGTGGCAATTGTGCTTGAACTGACTCAACTAATGTCATGTCAGAGTCTCTGGGGCCCACACTTGCATAGAAGGAAATGCAGGGTTGTGTGTAAATTATTTTACGTTGTCTTCTCGTCATGGCAAGGTTCATAAAGGTTTGTGTAAAGGTAGCCTAGGTTATAGAGGGGTCTGTAGTGAATAAGTGGGCATAGATTCGCCAGCGTTGCTGTCAGTGACACCCTGTCAGTCTGCTTGTTAGGTGTTGGGATTAAGATATGTTGTTCTAAAGGTGCAGAGTGCTTGTGACTTATTGGATAAACATGCAGATACCTTAGCAGGTGTGTGTGTTTACTTTCCTGGGTCGCAAAATGGTTTAAGTGCATGATAGCAGCAGATAAAATGCTTTGTTGAGAACCTGTGCATTTTGAAGTGGTCGTTGACGGAAAAGGTGTTTATATGTATGAGGGATATTGTGTGCATGTGATCCTGTTGTTATTGATTGGTGGGCATTAGTTGGAATCAGGAATGTTGGGGATGCAGCACAATATGGAATTGTTACTGAGGTGCGTACGCAGACGCACACGGTCAACTCACCAGGAAAGAGGCTTCATGTCTCAGCTGGTTCTTTTCGCAAAAGGCCTTTTGAATGTTGGTTGAATTTAAAAGTAAATAAGGGGCCTGGCCTCTTAGTTGTCACATGACAAGCCAAACCAATACCTCAAGGCTGCCCCTCCCCCTCCTTGCTTTTAACCCTCACTCTACGTGTTTCTGTCAGTGGACTTGTCCGTCTCTATAGCAACGGGGCCCCACCCCCACAGGGCAGAGAGGGCCCTTGTTACCCTTCCCTGAAACAGGGCTCCCCCCCCCCCCAAATCAAAGGCTGGGAATGGGGAATGCATCCCCCACCCTTCCAAACCCTGGCTGACTTCCTCCGTGTGTAGAGCTATAGGTTAATCCGCCTGGAAGTGCTTGGTGCATTTGCACATTTCGCACGGCGTTCCCACCGCAATGCAGAGCACACAGTGTGGGGGAAAGGGGGATGGATCAGCTAGGAATGGAACACTGGGGTGGAAAGAGCTGGAGTTCTTCTCGGAATGTTTTAAAAAAATAAAGTAAATTTTGACTGATTTCAACAGTTTGAAATTGTAACCCATACGTTAGCCAATTAAAGTGTTGTAAAAATAGGCAGACAAAAATTATTTTTGTTTTTTTGCATTGAAGATTCGGCACACACATTTTTAGTCCATGGCATGACGCACATGCGCTCCAGTTTTATGTTGGAGCAAATGTATTAGCCTTTTACCAAGCCTCATAGTAGTTATTGAGATATGAATAGTTACAATCATATTTCCTGCAGTGACTGGATGCTGACTGAAAAATACGTTAATTCAGAGTTCAAAGCTCTGGCAATAATATGTTTCAGGAACTCCGTGCCGTTACAAGGTGATCACGGCCTTTGGTACAGGTCCAATTTTTTTTGGTTGTTGTTGCTAAACTTAAGTATGTCACACGAACCTGAACTCTCTGTATTTTGAAGGTTTGTTTTAAAGGGCTTGTGTGTAAGGGTCAGTGTTCACCTAGAACCGCCTAGTTAGCATGTACATCATGTTCTTTTAGGTTTGCATGTGACTGTGTCAACAGGCAATGGACTTTGGAGTCACCTGGATTCTTTCCCTACGTTTTACGTAACACCTCCGCTATCTATCTCTCGATGTCTAGATGAACACACACGTGTCAAAGGTGTGTGAGCTGAATTGTCGGCCTGTCTTAATCTGGTGACCGGTGATTCACATGTCCTCATCTGCATGACCCCTACATGTACTCTTTACAACTCGACATTGCCCACAGTCATTCCACGTAAAAGTATCTGACATTAGAATCTCCATTCAAAAGATTGAAAATGGACTGCGAACTCGGGTCTGTAGTTGCCGTGTGGTTGCATCGAGTGAGGAAGCACAGCGCCAGTCTAGTTGGTAGTCTCTGCTTGCCTGTGTGTGTGCACGCGCTCACACACTCCTGGAGCCGTTGTGAACAAGCACTCGGTTCTGAATCCTCATCTGCTGTGACGCGGCCAGCGGAGGTTCCCTTCCTTTGGCATCCCTCCCTCTTCTCCGCTCTCCCTTGCCTGCCCTTAAACGTAGACGTGCTCCAGTGGTGTTTTTAGTTTCTATTGATTTTGATTAGAGAGCGACCACAACTGGATCAGACGCCCGAGGTCTGCTTTAGGTTTTGAATTCATAGTGATGCGTGCTCAATTGAACACTCACTGGTCGGGGATGCTCACTGGGTTTTTGTGTCCCTTCACCTCCTCAACCCAGCCCCCCTCCTCTTCCGTCTCTTTCCATATAGTTGTCTGCTGTGCTGTGGGCCCTGTGCTTTGCCCTTCTCATTGCAGTCTCTATATGGCCTTTTTTGTGGCCCGTGGCATCGACCCCCTCCATCCAGCCAGCAGCTCTTCTCTCGTACCATCTTCCTTTTTCATTGGCAGGGAGGCTACAGTGTGAATCACACCCAGTCTGTCTGTTTCTTCGTTCTTTTTCCTTTCTCTCTTCTTTGTATTCCTGTCCCTAATGAGGTGACAGGGATAGAGGGGCAAAGCCAAACCTTTAAAGAATGCCTCCCTTTTGTCATGTACCGGACCAGACGCCTGCTGCTCACCTAACCTTGCTTTTGTTTCCCTCCCATCTTCCCAGAAGCTGTAAGCTGCAGATCAGGAACATCCCGCCTCACATGCAGTGGGAGGTAGGTGCTGACCGCTTCCTGGGCAGGGCTGGTTCCTGGGTGGGCAGCACTCGTTCAGAATGGGGTGTGGGGGGAAGGGGGTCTGTCCACCATGCTCTGAAGATACGGCGGCATGCCGATTCTCAAATGTTGCAGTGTTTTGAGCCTTTGAATGGAACTTGAGCTGGGTATTGGCATGGATGCATGCCTAAACAAATGGGTCCCCTGCTAGACAACATGAGTAATCATGTCAGAATCTACGCTTGGTCTGGAGTAACAGACGTGTTTTTAAAAAATTTAGTCATTTGTGCATGTTTCAACGTTGTACACAACACAGGTTTTGGTCGGGTGATGGGTTTTTGAGTTTGACTAGTTGTACACCTTTTCTTGACAATTTAGGACCGGAACCCCTCACATTAACATAAGCTAAACAAATTACATTGTTGGGCCTTTTGTGTTTAAGTACAATGACTGGATTTGAAATCTATTTGGTCATTTTCGGTGTTGTGCGTTTGATACTGAAGGATGTAACTACCACCAGATTTATTTTCTGTTGATTGTCACAGATTAGTGTTGCGAAAAATGTACAGCAATTGTTCAGCTTGTTTGCTGTTAGTGCCTAGAACTATGGAAAATGCATTAAGACTTGCTCATTTCACATGTTTAATATTTTGCACCTTGAGATATGACACTTGTACCATAATTTAAGATTTACAAATGCAGTGATAAAAACATGACACATGTAATGTTTTTAAATACTCACACATGGTATTAAGGTTTTTAAAATGTAATTGCAGATTCTGTATACATTTTCATGTGGTGTGTGATTTTTGGGATCTATTCAAAGAACAAAATGTTAATGCTATAACATCATTCATAAGGATTTAGAGTATGTTCAGTTCACTTTTGTCTGCACATCCAATACCCTCAGAAATGTCTGTTTCCATTTAAACACAATTTCAGTGTAGTATTGTGCACATTTCACATTAGGTGAAAGGGTATAAATGTAGTTGTAAGCCAGGGAATTGCAAAGATTTTTAAATCTTGTTTTTATTTTTGAAACATTGAGGTTTAATTTTTAGTATATTGTTCAATAACTTGGTGTAGTCCTCATTTTATGAATGCCAGTTAAAAAAAAAAAGCCCTGTGAGATAAGGCAATCTGTCTCTGCGGCTCCCTCTGATCAATGGATATGGCCAGGGCCAGTGTTTTGTAATGGTGGGCTTGCTTCGCCTACGCATGTCCCTTAACTGCAGCTCCAAACCCACCTACCCCCTCCATGTTGCTAGGATGTAGTGAGTGGTTGGTTGGTTTTCTGATCTGAAGATGACATGTTAGGAGATTTTATTATTTTTACATCGACTGGGAGGTGAGAAAATAAGGGGAAAAAATCACAGCTCTTGAATGTAAAGGCTTTGCTACGCTATCTGGTGGACAAGACGCCACTTCAGAGCACATGCAGACGGTTCAAGAATGGTGGCAGGGAGTGCAATGAGTGGCGTGTTCGCCTGCTATAGAGGGTGGGTGGGCCTGCTTTCTCTCTTCGCCTCCATGTGCTTTCAGACTCACAGAATGTGTAGCATTAACTCCTGCCCCTCCCCCAACAACCGCTTCCTGCTGGAATGCACCCCACCCTTTCCTAAATGGCCTGGATTTCCATTGGTCAGATTGTTGTGACAAGCAGGGAAACCAGCCTGTGACTTACTAGCCTTTAATTTTTTCATTTTTTTTTTTTATTCTAGGAATGTGAATATCCGTGTTGAAGCAGCCAATGGGAGGAGTTTTGGATGTTAGGGGTAGGGGCGGGAGGTCATATGGTTGGTGGGTTGGTAGGATACTAGTGTAGGGCGTCATCCTGGTTGGCTGGAGATGGGGGGTTGAGCTGTTGGGGGGTAGGGTGGGCAGTGGTGTTGGACTAGGAACAGTGGAGTCTTGGGCCTATTGGTTCAGATTAGTCGTTTCTCAATGTTTTATCAATTGAAAATGCCAGTTTTTGGCCTCTTAGCAATTAAATTGATTTAAAGTTTTGGGAATGGATGCTTTCTATGTATAAGTATATGAAGCACTTATAATTTAGCTATGCCTTATCGTCCCTCAGTCAGTGCAATAAATGCATTTGATCAAAAGCTGAGTTACGGAATTAGTAGGCTGTTGGTTTAGTCTTGTCTGGTGGTTTTGTCTTCCCAGAGACTGGTCTGAAATGCTCAACCAGAGACTGTTTTTCTCTTATTCCACCAGGTTCTAGATGGCATGTTGGCACAGTACGGTGCGGTGGAGAATTGTGAACAAGGTAAAAAATCTGTATGTGCCCTTATTGATTAGTTGTTGTTTTGGGCATTTCAAGTACCTAAGTGTTCTAATTATTTTTTTGCATTTTATTTTTCAAAGTCAAACATTCGTGCAAGATTTGTCAGAATAAAATAATTATATTAAAGAATACGACTGTTACTATTTTTGCATAGCCCTTCTCTTATCGTGCAATTCTCAGCTGTCACTGGTTATTTTGTTTATTTGCATTATTGTCTGCAACTTGGTCAATACTTTGATTCAGTTTAACACCCACTTTACATTCAGGTTGTAACTTAGTGTTAAAAAGAAACAGTTGGCAAATGAAAGGCTGCTAAACTTCAACTGTGTATAATACACATACAAGTGACGGCAGAAGAAGTTTTATTAACCATTGTAGTCAAATTATGGCGCAAGACTCCTTATACCCTTTCCAACATTTTATTGTAAAACAAAACGTTTTTGTTAACTAGATATTATTGGATCAAGGTGTCATCTTGTGATGTTCCTACTAATTACCTTTGCTTCAGTATTCCAGAACCGTTTATCTAGGCATTGGCTTTTGCTCAAAGCACACAACCTACAATAATAAATAAAATGTTGGCTCTTGCTTTCTCTTACCCAGTGAACACAGACACAGACACCGCAGTGGTTAATGTTCGATACGGGGCCAAGGACCAAGCCAGATTGTAAGTCACAAGAGATGCTGCTTCTGGGGGCCATCTCTCACCCAGCAGCCATTATATGTCGGTTTTGTGTTTTAGCTGTGTGCACCTGATTTTCCACTAAAATTAAACATAATATCCATCGAAGGACACTTATAGCAGGGGGCTGCCCCCTGGTGTATATAATAAGCACTGCAATGGCACAGTCTACTCAAGTGGGCGTGGTAGGTTCAGGGTGAATACCATGCTTTGGAGTCAAGGGAGCAAACCTCTGAGTGGCCTTTGCTTAGTGTTTTCTAGCTGGAGATTATAGCCTGCATTGAGTATTTTCTTCATGATTAAACATTGGGATGCTCTGTGTGAAGTTAATTGCCTAAACACTTTCTGTTCTTGCCGCTACAGCTGAAGGCTTGAAGATTTTAATGTTTGCTGCATCAGATTTTAATATCTGAGTGTGTGATTACCAGGGCGATGGAGAAACTAAATGGATTTCTCATGGAGAACTTTGCACTGAAGGTGACCTATATCCCAGACGAGTCTGCTGGTCCGGATGGTCCTCCTATGGGGGGAAGGAGAGGTTTTGGTCCCCGGGGACCTCCACGTTCTGGCTCCCCTGGCCTAGGGGCCCGTCCCAAACTACAGTCGGACATCCCCCTGCGCATGCTGGTCCCCACTCAGTTTGTCGGAGCAATCATCGGCAAAGAGGGGGCCACCATTCGCAACATCACAAAGCAGACCCACTCAAAGTAAGATGATTACTCCGTCTGGGCCAGTGAACCCCACTCACACTGTAGAAACGATGAAAGAACGACATTTTAAGCATGTATCGTTCTAATTTGCTGTCCCTTACTTCTATACATGTACAGTGCTCAGCGTAAATGAGTACACCCCCTTTGAAAAGTAACATTTTAAACAATATCTCAATGAACACAAAAACAATTTCCAAAATGTTTACAAGACTAAGTTTAATATAA
>JAVQJS010026785.1:0-17064 GCA_036024795.1 Galaxias rostratus | reverse complement strand
TTCTTCAGACTGTTGAGGACCATCAACTTGGTGCCCTCATTGTTGATGGACAGCTTCTGGAGGTGAAGGCCAACATCAGTCACCACCTGAGGTAACTTGGTCAAGTTGCTCTTGAGTCTGAGGACCTTAAGCCTCTTGAGTTCCCGTAGTCCATCAATGACAATATAACGGTTGTTCTCTGCACTTAGGTTCCCTGTTAAGTGGAGCTCACTTAAGTTCTTCAAGCTGTAGATCCAAAGTGGGATTTCTTTGATGTCTGTGAACTTGATGTGGAGGGACTTCAAGTTTTCCCGCAGAAAAGCCAGCGCTGGGGCTTCTATCTTTGCAGGTGTATGGTACAGCCACATCTCTCGCAGGTTAACTAGCTGAGCAATAATCGGGGGTATGGTTATGTCCGGGATGAGCTCAAGTTTAAGGACCTCCAGTTCTGCCAGGTCAAAGACAGTATCCGGGATCCCGCTAAGCATGAACAGGTGTAGCTCTAGTTTCTCCTGGGAATTCTTGGTGATTCTCTGCCGCAGCTTGTCCAGCGTCCACTCATTGTTGAGGTTCAACTGCCGCAGCTTGTTCTCACTCACTTCTGAGAGGAAGACTGCAAATCGCTTGGAGTATAGCGGATCGTACTGGTCAATCATGTGCAACATAAACGCAAAGTCGTTCTTTACATCTGGTATGTCACTATAGCTGCTTTCTTCACGAATTGACTCAAAGGAATATTTCTTTAGAGAGCGCCTCAACATCCAGCAAAGAGTGTACATGCAGATCAAACCATAAACCACCACTAGACTTATGTAAAAGCAAGCCAGAATTTTAAAAAGTGTTGCCAATGGATGGGCACACCGGTACATGGTGTAACCTGTGAGGCTTTCTATATCCACCACACAGTCCATGCTGAACTGAATATCGTGCACGTAATACCCTGTATAGGAGATTATAAAAAGGAACTTAAAAACTTTGATAATAGTCTGCCTAATGTAGAGTCTATAGACAATATCTCCTTCTTCAACATGTATGCGGAACTTCTTCACTTTTTCAAACAGGGCCTTTGCCTGTTCTCCCTCCTTCTTGTCTAAAACACCCGTTTCGGTTCGGTCAACAATGCCCTGCTCAAGGCGGGATTTTGTACTATGAAGCATCGGAACACTAGCTTCAATGTCCTCGCTAACAACAGATGCTTTATAATAATCCAAAGAGCCATTCATCTTCAATGGTTTTGGATCGCTCTCCTCCACTACAGTTTCAGAGAGTGCTCTGGTGGTCCAAGGGGAGTCAAAGCACTTCAGTAGGATGGACACAAAGTGCTCCAGTTTAGAACTAGTCCGTGGAAACTTGAACCAGAAGTTACTGCAGGCCAGAAAGATGAGCGTATGCATTAAGACCAAGTATGGAAAGTACTTGGCAAACCAGTGCAGCCTGTTCTCATAGCACACAGCATCAACGTAGTTGTACTGATATCTGTCCAGGGCATACTGAATGCCTGTAGGCTCCAGTAACAGTGGGGCTGAGAGGCTAGCATTTATGTAATTTTGGCAGGTCTGGTTGACTACCCATTTGCAGGGTAGGCAGATCATCTTGTCTTGCGTGACCTGCAGTGTGCCCCCAAATACTGAGATCATAAGCATTACAATGGAAATGTAGTCTGTGAACACGTCCCACCATGGTTTCAAGATGCGGTATGCAGGTTGGCAGTCAACAAAGTATCGCAACTCTGTAATGGGGATCATGGTTTACCTGTAAAAACAAAAAGTGCATTATCGTTATTGCTCCACTTTGAAAATGAGCAACTGGAAGAGTGATATGATGTCAAGCTCATCACAGGGTCAAGCAAACAACATTACAGCGTGAGTAAAGGCTTTTGACACTCAGGCATAGTGGCTTTAATGAAAAACAAGAAAAAGGGTAGATTGAACAAGTTCATGTTAAATAAGATTTTACAGTGTTACGATCACCCACATTTTGGATTCCGTATTATATGTTTTGTCTTCCTTTCAATTTTTCCCTTCCCTTCCCTGTTATTCCCTTCATTCAGATCTGCTACATTTCTGTTGGTTCCCTCCCCCTCTTCACACACCATCAGTCATCCGTTAACGTACAGGTCAGCAAACTCTGTCTACTTCAAAACCCTTCTCCCGGCAATCTCGTTTAGAGTTTTAGTATTTGTTTGGTTCGCTGCATTTAGAGTGTGTGCTAATTCTATACATTCCGTTTAGTAGTGGGTTTGTCACATGTGTCAGTTGTCTGTTAGTTTATTTGTGAGCAACACACTAACTGGACATTCCGTTTGTACTTTGCCATTTGAACTTTTGTTAGATTCTGTATTAGACATAGCTTTTGGTTTGTTTTTCTCATAGCCCTTTTGCTCCTGCATCACATACAACATTTCATTTTGTTCTTTACCCATTCTTCTGTATAAACGATACGCTGAACTTTTGTTTCTTTGATTTGGCACCGTTGGTACAGTCGTGTTGTCCCTCCTTCATAAAAACATATTCATTTTACACTATTGGTTTGTTCCTTTTGACTACCACCATGCTACTCTGAAGTGTTTAATCCTTCAGTGTTCTGGGAACCTGCATAGAATCAGAACCTGAATTTATTTGTCTCACAACAGAGAAATGTACAATAAAATAATAGGTATAGCTAATGAATGGATGGCTAGCAAGCTATCTATGTTGCCTTAATGGAGATATGGGATCGTCAATCAAGGATTGATGTTACGATCCGAGGTTAGCAAGATACCATGTTACCAGCTAAGGCAGCCAAAACGGCACAAAAGTTCTGCCGTGCCGAGACAGCCAGAGCGTGTCTTTCACTTGCTGATGACCTTTTATCTCATGACCAAAATATTTAATAGTAACACATTAAGTGCATTGTAGTACACAATAAGCATATTTGCAGTTAAAGCTGCAAGAATATTTTTCTGTGATCAGACCTTTTATTAAGTTTTCAAGGCCCAACGACTCTGATGAACCTTTTAGAACAGCTGTTTTGTTGGTGCTGTTGCAAAAATAGAGGAGCTGCTGCTAGTCATTCCTGAAAGTAGCCATTTAGGGAACCACTTTGGAGGCATCTGTGCATGGCAGGGCGAGGTAAAGGGCAGCACACGCTGCTGGAAGTCAAATCAAATCAATTTTATTTGTGTGGCACATTTTTTATTTACAGAGTCAATTTAATGTGGCAAAACAGGAAGATATGAAGGAAGATAAGAAGACCTTAAAAACAAACAGAAAAACAAGAAAATAAAAGTGAAACGCTAAGTGAAAACTCGCGTAATGTTCCAATTAATATGCAAAAGATATATACATATTTAAAAGTTGTCAGATGGAGCAGTCTGCCGTAAACTCAAATTAGAAATCAGAGTCGATCACGTGGCCTATACAAGTGCATGTTAAAAAAAAAAAAAAATGTGGAAAAATTAATTAATTCCAGTAATTCAATTGAAAAAGTAATCCTAATATTATCTTGATTCATTACACAGTAATTATTTCAAGCCTTTATTTGTTTTAATCTAGATGATTCCATTTTACAGCTAATAACAACTCCTAAGTTCAGTGTCTCTTAAAATGTTTAATATTGTGAGAAAGTGAGTTAAGAAAAGTGCATGGACATCAATCCTCCACCCCACGTAAGGATATTTCCCTCAAAGCTATACATTATTTTGTAGACTGCAGACTGAAGAGCACTATCCAAATCAATACTATAAGGTCGCCTAGGTGTAAAGAGAGAGGTGTCATCGCCTGTCTATCATTATCAAAATAGTAAAGATAGTATAGTCAGGGAAGTGTGTTTCTATCGGACACCCCGTGCAAGAATGGGCAGCCACATCAAAAATGATAGAGAGTAACAAAGTTAGTATATTGTGGGGTTTAGTAACGTGAGTTATAACAATCAACATATTACACACACACCCACAATCGTACATTCCTGGTTGATGGTTTCGCCAGGGGATCAGGCCCCAGCGCTTCCTCCTCCTCCAGTTGGTCTTCTGAGTGGTCATGCAACCATTCCATGGTACATGTCCTCCAGCTATGACTCTCTTGAGGGTATGGAGCAGCCCGTCATAATCTCTGTCCATCTAAAATATATAAAAAATTATAAACATCCTGTGTGTACTTCAAAAAATCACAATGAAAAACAATTGTCAAAGACGGCTTAGTTAGCTAATCATATTTTCTTCCATACTATGTCTTTAAGCTCCTTTGCTGCGAACAAGAAACATCCTAGCAAAGTTTTCCACATAAACTTTATTCTGAAATGATTTTCCAACTATATGAATAAACATTCATCAGGTGATTATCTTACAATAAAGTAGACCAGATAGATCCAACCTAGTCAAGTCAACAAGCCTGTCTTTCTGCTCTCACTCACTCAGGTAGGTGCCTCAGTTAGGACTACCATCTTATAAAATGGTTCAAGTGGAAAATTGATTAATGTATCCCATTTTGCTTTACGTTAATAGTTTAACTCAATAACTGAAGTACATATTGCAAGTTTAATCTTTTCCTCCCAATAAATTCATACAACTAAAATGATGTTGAGCTCAACAACTCACGCTAGATAAACATACACTTTAAAAATATTCACAGTGATAATCTAAGACTAAACACCATCATACATTTGTTTTTCAAGTCATTTAATTGACTAAACATTAAATATAATTGGTCTTACCTCAAAATATTGCCTCAGATTTCACTTTGTAGCGTTAAATATGATGCTAGGGGCCCGTTTCCTGGGTTTACTCCTTTGGCTTTGCTTTGGGTATGTAGACTTTTTTACCATCTCATAAAAAGTTTGCGCCACCTACCCCAAAGCAAATAACAACGTAGATAACAGATTTGTCAGTTATCTATTCAGAATAAAAGTGATTCACCGATTGCGCTATTAACTCATTAGTCATGAGCGCTTTTGTTACAAAATTAAAGTGTGTCGGCTGGATCGGGTTAAAGATTTATTTTGTATTTGATTAATTTAACATCTATGCGCCTGTCTAACCGTTAGCTCTTCATTCATTTGTATGCATTGACAGCTTCAATGTAAGGGTTTTCAAGCCTATATGTTGGTTTTAAATTCAATTCATTACAACAAAAAGTTTGTCATTTTTGTCCCCTGAAATAAAATAACATGAAAATCACTTGATATAGATCATACAATTTCACTCCACTTTCTTTTTTCACTTGTGTTACAGTAGCCAACTCTCTGAAAATCCATACCAGGTTTTGCTAATTACCTTGCAATGAATGCAAGTTTGCTTCTTGTCAAGGCAACCGGCGAAAACCGTTAAGAAAGCTCGCCTCGAGCCTGACCGGACAACAGAGCAAAAGTACTCGATCATCATACTTGCATTGTTAAAGTGGTCAAATATGTACACACACAAACCAAATCGCAACTTTCTCATCCAAACAATTTGATTAAAATAATATTATATAATTCGTCAGCTTGACCAATGAGATTAAAGTAGACCGACAGCGCGACTACATCGGCGATGGTGTCATGCCACAATTGCAGCTACAAATCCATCAGAAGACCAAAAAATGCAATAGTTGTAAGAAAATAATGTTGTGTCCAGAGCTGTCACAAAATTTGACAGAGGCAGCCGCTTTATAAATTTACAGGCAGAAAAAACCCAAGTGGTAAAAACTTGGTTCCTCTTCTTGATTATACCTTTTAATTGGTTGCACTCAGAATTATATATTTTTTGTGGTTGGTTTGTCAAGGTTTTGTTAACTATCCTTATGTGTAAAAAAGCACTTGTTTAGCTCATTTCTAGATTTTTAAGTCAGGGAGGCACTTATGTTCTCTACCTGACCTGTACTTTTTACCACTATCTTTTTGAAGGTGAGATTTTTGTAAGTCGGTCTGGATGAAAAGTGTCTGCTAAATTAATATAATGTAATGTAATGTAATGCATCTCTGTTGACATTTTTTTTTTAATTACATCAAAAGATAGAGTTCAGCTCATACGGTAGGATGCACCTATCAATAGGCAAAGCACAAGCACACTCTATGCAAACTCCTTGCTTCCAAAACTTTATTCTGTAATATTAGCCAGGGAGCGCTAACTTCAATATGTAACATTGGTCCATATTTAACAATCCCATATTTGCACTGAGGCAACAAAGGTAGCAGCTAACGTTTTTTAAACTTTTACGGCTCTGGTTTCGGATGATAAGGCCAACAGAACTGATACATGTGTGAGGTGCTGTGTCGGTTCTTTGTGGCACTCCAGAAGTTTTTGGGGAACTGCACAGTTTTATCCACCTTGCCCTCAGAATTGTGGTAAGTTGCAAAAATAACATCACCTGACTAAACTCATATTTCCAAAATCATAAAATGATTGCTTGTGCTTTAGCTAATAAATGTTGTATTTAAGCAGTGACCAATATATTTCATCCAAACTGCCTGGATTAGCAGCACCCCTACAAATATAGTATAATATGGTGTACATATTACTTAATATATAGATGTCAATAACGATGTTCTAAAGAGACGTTTTGCAGTGAGGTGTAATTTTATTTAATAATTCTTTACTATATTGAAATTCATGCCACATCACCCAGGTATAAGAAAACCCTTTTCCCTGACAGCTAAAAAAAATTATTGAGGAAACACTGAACATGGTCATCCATAACATCATTGTAACTAACACAAGGTGAAATTTAACATTAGAGTCACTGGTGAACGTGAGTAAGGCCACGGCCCTGCTATTTGTCTAAGTCTTTTAACAGTCCAAATGATCATCACTCTAAACCAGTGGCTCTTAACTGGGTTTTATCAAACCTCAGGGGTTCGATGAGTTCGTTTCAGGGGTTTGAGAGAAGTTAAGACACACACTGTATGCGAGTCCGTTCTGTACGAAGGGTTCGGTAAGGGGTAAGAAGGGTTTGATGAATGTGCATATGCAACTTGCTAGGTTCAGAACTTCCAATAAGGTTAAAAACCACTGCTCTAAATTATTAGATATTTTAAAGCTAACTCACATAACCTTGTCTGCCCAATTTTTTTTTTACTATTAGTCTCTGATAAAGCTTGGCTTTTCCCTTCAAATTTAAATAAACATATGTATGATGATGCTGGACATAGATAGAAATAACTGCTACTTAAATCTTAGGTGAATGTTTACAAGCAGGCAGCCACTTTCATATGTTACTTTATAATCAACGCAAATAGTAAAACCGCTTGTCAACTCATAACCTTGTGCAGAAATGAGAAAAACCTTTAGTCCCAACTTTGGGGAAATGGATGTGGCATTTCCATGAAGGTTGAACTTTTTTAAAATCATCATTACCTTGCAATATCAGACTGCCATGGCTCCAGTACTCCAAACACACAGGCCATCACATTTCTAGTAGAAGATGCCTTGTTCAGACCATGACAACGTAGCGCTGCTCTCTTGCACTTCTATTCTTAGCTATTTCCGCTAACAATACTCGTGGTATTGTCTACTGCGGCCGTGAAAAGTAACCCCCGACCTTGAGGAGGAGATCCTGTTTACCTTGGAGAAGACACTGTCTCCAGGTTTCGCTGCCATTAATGGAACGCTGTATTCTCAACATTTTGCAAGCCTCGTTTTCAATCAAAATCATGAAGGTGACCAGATAGCAAGCATGGCAATTCTATGGTTACTTTCAAAAATAGTCTGTGACCAATAATAAAAGATGTAGCCAAGTAGAATATATATATTTGTTTTGCTTTTTATCTAAAACCTAGAGGGATTGGTGTATATTTTTGAAACTATTAATGCAGTACCAGACAATAACCAGATATACACCACATATACAAACAACTGTTCCGATAGAACGTTACGAATATGTATTCTAACTTTACTCCGATAAACATGGCAAACAATGGTTATATGCTATGCCTATATATTATAGTATTCCCCATTGCATTTTCGGAACAGTTATAATTTGATGCATTGTCAGATTGTATGGTTACCGTTAAGCAATTTTGGCCAATTTTGGTGCCTAATCAACGCCGGTAGTTGTGACCCGATATATTCCTTTCCAGCGCCCACATGTCCAGAGATTTAAATCCGTTGCGCTTACAAACACATAAGTTATCGGTTACCATGTTAATTTTTTTTATATAATTTTTAAATAATTTCTTGGCCTCATTGGAATAAATGGCTAGAGAGATTTCACAGACATGCAGCACCATCTACAGTTGACGTTATGTAGTTGCAAGTTATAAGATACACTATTTTGGCTTGCAACATTGGCTTGAAGCAAGTAATGACTCTGTCTGGTATATTATGTGATTGCCTTGTAAGACGCGATACTATCATTCTTAAGTTTTACAAAAATAATAATAATTATTATTATATTAGCCCCATTTTCCAGCACCTTAATACATACATAAAGGGCACTGGTTTATATGCACACTTCTACACATAATTGAGCAATTGAGAAAAAATTCATGAAATAAGAAATATGCAAGACGGCATGAGTAATTTGTATTAAGTGAATCGTTAAAAAGCAAAACAATCAATGCCTTGAGATGGCAACTTATCGGTGGGCCTCCCTATCAATTACAACTGAAACTTAATCCTTGCCTCCAAATGGGCTATCTTTGAATAGCATGAGGTAGCCCATTTAGACAGGGAGAATTCACAACTCATGCACTACTGTTTTAAACTAAATGCAAACCAAACGGAAGTACTTCATCGTCATGTGTCCACCGTTATGTTATAATGAAGAAGCACTACCAATCTAGCGGCAATAAACTCCCTCGTCAACAAACAACATTTGGACCGCAGTCCGCTTGTGCTGCAGGGGTAGGTTCAGCACTCTAAAGGTGGTCAGTTGAATAACTGCAATGCATCACATTTAATTTGTGCAGGGAAATGCATTTCTAGTTTTAAGAGTTGATATTGTAAAGATTAGAAGTAATCTTGATGCCGATGATGAGGAATTTACACCCAATTGGGCAATGTTACTTTGCTTTTAACAAGGGTCAGGAGGGCTCAGGATAGGTCCCATTCTAGCATGACTCAAAGTTTGTAATTTTTATTTGAAAAAAAAAAAATGCCCTGTTGTTGTAATGACTTCTTCTTTGTGAAATTACTATATCGCAAGAATAAGTCAAATTTGTCAAAACATTTTAAGCTGTCAGCTCACAGACACAAAAATAACCTTTTGTCAAATTAAACTTGGTTTAAATTTTCACCTTTTTGCAAGCAAGTTTTAAATTGTTTCAAATAGAAACCACTAATGAGTATAAAATATAATGTTTTACTGTAGGACTGTTCATTTTAGCTAGCCAGCTGTATTGACGTAGGGCCATTGGCTGAGTTGGACATCATGCCTCATTTGGGCTGTTCAAATTCACAATGTTTAATAGTATAATCTCTACATCGGAATTATGTTGCCCACTCACCATCAGTCATTGCCCTTCTTAGAGAACGCATTCTAAATAGCACTGGGCCTCTATAGGGTCCTGACAATTGGAATGCCGCTAGGAGACCGTTACTATCTTAAGTTGAATTGCTAACATCTAGTATTGTTGGTGATATCATCTCAACTTTTTGGTCCACTAATGACAGTCAAAGTTAAACAAAATAACAATGTCCAATATGCTCTTCCCGTGTTAGCGTGGGTTTCCTCCGCGTACTCCGGTTTACTCCCACAGTCCAAAAACATGCAGGTTAATTGGTGTCTCCAAATTGTCCATAGGTGTGAATGTGTGTGTGAGTGGTTGTATGTCTATGTGTTAGCCCTGCAGTGGATTGGCTGCAAGGCTATTGCATAGGATAAGAGGTTCTGATAATGGATGGATGTTCTTACCACAGTTTTGGTGTTATCTATGCTCCAGTGCCTGATGTCGTTGGTGGACATTCCACTGTCTATGGCCCCGAGAATAATCATGAGGCCTCACCTCACTCATCTCCATGAGGATGGGTGGCAGAACTGCCAAAGTCAAATGGAGATTTTCAATGAAAATAGTTAGTGTCGGCAACAACGTTTATTATGTATTTATATAACTGAAGACCTAGTTATTAACCACACATGAAAGTTAACATTACTAGCCATCAAAGAACTGAGGCTTAAAGATACGGCATGCTATCAAAAACAATTTAGGCAGCGTTTGTGGTACCAGCAGCCGTACAATACCGTAGCAAGGATACGTGAACTAGGTTAGCTAGCGTTATCTGCTTTGCGCTCGCAGAATTTCGCATACAGTGTGCGAAGTGTTACTATTTCCTTACTGTACACATTACCACGGCATTGTTATTGAATATAAATTTAAATATAAAATAGGGACACCTCAACCATCGATCATTAGTTGATTATAGTAACAATAACGTAACTAACGCCTCTTAGCCAGTATGGTTGGCAAATACATTGGCTAACCTATTTTGGCAGTAGAGCTAGCGAATATAGCATTCTCGTTCAGCAGTCGATACTCACTATTGAGAAATCATATACTAGAGAACCAGCCTAGGCTAACTTATATTAACATACATGGGTTAGGTCCACCGCCGCAATTTAGACGAGATAAAACCCGTTTAGACTTGTAAAACGACAGCTGTTGCAGGTTGTTTCCTCCTATTAGCTTTGTTGTGGCCGACGGTATCACAGCAAACCACGGCGCCAACCTACTGGCATTAGAACACATATATATAGATCCGCGAACTGGGATTCCGTCTACACCGCCGGTCAATAGTTGAGCAAGTTGGACCGCTTGAAACAATGCCACAGACAGACATGTGCAACATTTGGTTTTACAAATAGACGAAATGTTAAAAACATGAATTAAGAGATAACTTTTAATAAGTAAGTTACAATGAAGTTGTATATTACGGTTATGTAAATTAGTGAGCGTGAAAAAGATTGCTTCAGACTATCCTGTTATCGTTGGAAATTACTTGACATTGTTGTGACAATGTTTACCTAACTTAAACGTAAAATTAAGTAATAATTGTTAAGGCGCTACGTTATGGGCAAACATGGAATTTTTTTACCATTAATATCATTCTTTGTTAGAAAATTATCAGATATGTATTTAGTAGCTCATGACATTAAACAGGCTAGCTAGCCTAAATTAGTTTGGTCTCGTAAAGCATATTTGTACGGAAATAGTTCAAGCCTTTTATTGTTTTAATATTGATGATTTTGGCAAAAAAGTATAGTAAAACCCAAAATCCCTATCTCAAAAAATTAGCACATATTTCATCGGACCAATAAAAGAAAAGTGTTTTCAATACAAAAGGGGACAACCTTCAAATAATTATCTTCAGTTCTGCACTCAATAATTGATCGGGAATCCTTTTGCAGAAATGACTGCTTCAATGCGGTGTGGCATGGAGGCAATCAGCCTGTGGCACTGCTGAGGTGTTATGGAGGCCTAGGATGCTTCGATAGCGGTCTTAAGCTCATCCAGAGTGTTGGGTCTGGCATCTCAACTTTCTCTTTACAAGATCCCACAGATTCTCTACTGGGTTCAAGTCAGGAGAGTTGGCAGGCCAATTGAGCACAGTAATACCATGATCAGTAATCCATTTACCAGTGGTTTTGGCAATGTGAGGAAGTGCCAGGTCAGGCTTAAAAATTAAATGTTCATCTCCATAAAGCTTTTCAGCAGATGGAAGCATGAAGTGCTCCAAGATCTCCTGATAGCTAGCTGCATTGACCCTGCCCTTGATAAAAGGTGGACCACCACAGTGGACCAACACCTGCAGCTGACATGGCACCCCAGACCATCACTGACTGTGGGTACTTGACACTGGACTTCAGGCATTTTGGCTTTTCCTTCTCCCCGGTCTTCCTCCAGACCCTGGCACCTTGATTTCCGAATGACATGCAAAATTTGCTTTCATCCAAAAAAAGTACTTTTGACCACTGAGCAACAGTCCAGTTCTGCTTCTCTGTAGCCCAGGTCAGGCGTTTCTGCCGCTGTTTCTGGTTCAAAAGTGGCTTGGCCTGGGGAATGCGGCACCTGTAGCCCATTTTCTGAACACGCCTGTGTACGGTGGCTCTGAATGTTTCTACTCCAGACTCAGTCCACTGCTTCAGCAGGTCCCCCAAAGTCTGGAATCGGCCGTTCTCCACAATCTTCCTCAGGGTCTGGTTACCTCTTCTAGTTGTGCAGCGTTTTCTGCCATACTTTTTACTTCCCACAGACTTCCCACTGAGGTGCCTTGATACAGCAATCTGGGAACAGCCTATTCGTTCAGAAATTTCTTTCTGTGTCTTACCCTCTTGCTTGAGGGTGTCAATTATGGCCTTCTGGACAGCAGTTAGGTCGGCAATCTTACCCATGATTGCGGTTTTGAGTAATGAACCAGGCTGGGAGTTTTTAACAGCCTCAGGAATCTTTTGCAGGTGTTTAGAGTAATTTGTTGATTCAGATGATTAGGTTAATAGCTCGTTTAGAGTACTTTTTCATGATATGAAAATGTTGGGAGATTTCAGTTGGTGTGCAATGAATCTAAAATATATGAAAGTCTAATGTTTATCAGTACATTACAGAAAAGAATGAACTTTATCACAATATGCTAGTTTTTTTTTTTGCTTTTGATGGGTTTATTACCAATTTATGTTTATGTGCTGTAATTTGGGAAAATGTATGATGATTGAAAATAAATTACTACTTCAACAAGTTGAGCAACACCAAATTTCACACTGCAATTGCAAAGTAGTAGCTTGAGGAAAAAAGCACTGCAAACCTACACTGTCAAGGATATTAATTATACGTGTTCACGTGTTGCTGAAAATTGTGACCGAGAGGAATTGAGTTTGTCCAAGACAAGGTACTACTTTGACGTACGTTATACCTTGAGCCCAAGTATTTTTGTTGAGGCCTTACATATTACTACACTAAATATCTGATTCTAAAAATTGGTCTCCAACACATGACACACTAGTATTGTATTATTACGTTATATTATAGTTTTGTATCATTATATTGTGGTATTATTAAGATATAATATATACTATGTTATTCTGTAGTATTGTACTTTTATTATATTATAATCTAAATCTAAACTAACTTGAGGTCCTCCTGACTGAAGTTTAAGAATTAGACATTATAAATAAACGCCTTTATAACAATTATATGAAATCGAAATCGACAGTTTGTGGTGAAACTCACAAAAGCTGAAATTCAAAATAAAGTACACCTGATTTGTCATGTTTATACACTGGATGGAGATTGCCGAAGGCTCCAGTGAAAGTTCCGGCAATTCGAAAGGATAATGTGTTGGCATAGAGTTGATTAGATCCGTGTCAAGTAGTTTAATTTAAAACCAGAAGTAGCTTGTGTAGTGTTCAATTTCCCACCTTTATAAAAAAAACTAATATGTATGGAAATCTGTCCAGAATAAGGCCAGTTCCAGGTGATTTTGTCCGCTTTGTTGCCTTCTCTCAGTACACATTGTATTTTTCTACCCACGGATCTTGACCGCTCCAAGATGGTGGACATACTGACGCATAGCGGTGACATGCAGCAGCGGCCTGGGCTGATCTATATATGTATTTCTATGGTTTAACACACGTTGTTTTAACAAGACATCCACAGGAGAAGAAGAAAACCCACTCTACGAGGAAGTAGCGAACAACATCTAATATATTACTATCAGTAGTCATCTTTTAAAATGTTTTGCTTCAAAAAATTGCCGATTATTTTACTATCTCGTAGACTTCAGATTTCCAATAAGCTAATAACAACAAGCTCATTCTTGACAATGTCGCCTTCTTATGCAACTGTACGTAAACATAACGTCACTTTCAGGGGTAAATGCAAGGGGAGACACGTGAAATCAAATTTAAGACAGTATGAAAGGAATAAAGAAAATGTGACAAATGTCAGTTCACCAAGGACCTTCTGCACATCCTATTTAGAACTAAATTGTTGGAACTGTCAACATCCGATTAAAGAAACGCCATCATTTTTTTGTACATCTTGCAAAGTGGTTCAGCCCCCAGACGAGGAAGCCTCATACTTTCAGATCATGAATTGGTAAGGGATGGCAAAATATTTTACCAAATACATATAATTGACCATTCGTTTAGGATTTATGCTACACCTATTCGAACAAATGGCTCAATCAAATTAAACATTCCTATCAAAATACATCCTTACTTCTTTTACTTCGCCTGACCTTTTTATCATGTATTATTTCTTTACAGTGAGCAGACATATACATTGGACTGTCATAGACTGCAGAAAAGATATTTGCAGCTCCAGCGATCTCTGCACCCTGACAACTTCGGCCAGAAAACTGCGGTATGGACATACTGTTACACAGCCTTTAAAGTCTAATTTTTAGTAAATTGTCAGTTATTATAATTCTCAGCATTAACATCACAACCTATTATAATTACATATAATACTAGTTGTGGTTGAAACTTATGTTTGGGCCATATGTCATCACTATAATTATATGTAATAGCCCATATTTTATAGCGTTATTAGCCATTGTAATTGGATGAATCTGTTGCTCAATATGATTATAAGAATAAAAATGTTTTATCACAACCCATTTTATCTTGATGTAACGCTTTATTTTTGGACTAAATACAACCTTTGGTCATACCAGTGATTGAGTATTTCTAATGATGATATACAGTATATGTGACTAAATTATTTCTACGTCAAAGTATAGTCTGTCATAGCATATATTAGTAGTAAGTATGTTGTAAGGTTACAGTCGTGGTGGAAAGATTTGGGCATCCTGACGGATGTTAAAGTCTGAGCTGTTAAGATGAATGTCCTTTGAGTATAGAGGTAAAACTTGTTCTCCCTTGACCAATGGAATGATCTAGGCTATATAGTTCACGTGTAAGGACCAGGTCATAGATGGAAGGTATGGTCCTGCACAGTGGACTCACAAGATGGCCTCCTGACAAAACACTGCAAGAGCAAGGGCTTAATGGGTCAGGGGAGATCATTGGGCACAACTGTAGCCTATTGTGCTGATTGGCTACATCTACTGCTTGGCAGTTATTTATAGAAGAGTCCTGTTTTGGTTCTATTTTTGGGGTGGTAGGCTGTGTAAAGGAAGAACCTTTATTTATAAACATTTTAAGATTCAAACCATGTTGTTTTTGGAACCCTGATTGTCTGGTTTACTCCTTTTCATTCCGTCACAATGCCACAAAGCTAATCAAAACTTCATATGTTGTCAGACCGAACTGACTGTAGTAATTTATATGTGAACAACCCAGCTCTGTGGACTCGAAACTTAAACTTTTACCTGATCCTTGTTCGTTGTCCCCCTCTTGTTCAATTGGTTATTTCCTGTGGCTAAGTGAAAATATCTGTGACACTGCTTTGAAACACAGCACTGAAACTACCTGGTTGATCTATACTAGCTGCCCTGGGAGATTCTTGAATATATCAAGATCTGACAGACTCAAAAGCTGCATATTTCTCACCCAATGTGCTGTTGCAAACTACATTATCACCCTTATCACGTCCGTCCAGCACAACTCACTAACACCTGGGTTTCTCAATGCACCACCAACAACTACACTATAAAGAAGTGTCAGAATCTGTCACAGAATCCAATTATCGGCACTACCCAGGACTTGGCATCTACAAAATGAGCGTCTTTGAAGTCATATCAAAGACAAGGTGCTATAGATTAGAATTGGAATGTGTGAACAAACTCAAAATGTAGTTCCCATGCTTTCTCTCCATTAGTGACTGTTTGATTAGTATTTTGTAAGTCTAGATACATGATTTCCTTTCGGGGGTTGCTTGCAGACCATTTTTGTAATATTTGTAGCTCATCTGTAATGACTTTACAAAATGAAAACTAGACATATATGGAGTGTGTTCTCATTTTGTATAAGTTATTTTTTAATTCTTCATAATAATTATTTGTGATTGTCCTTTTTTTCACAGAAAGAACAAGAATACTCAGAACACCAGTCTGCTCTAGTCAACAAGGCCTACAACACCCTAGTCAAACCTTTGAGTCGAGGTCTTTATATGGTGAATTAGTTCCCTCAAGATTTTTTGCGTTTCTCATGCAATTTTTTATTTAAGTAATTTTTATGTAAGTTTTATTTTCTTAAACACATTTTACACAAGTCTATATGTGTACCATACTGCAATCAACCTATTATGGGTTATTTATTTTAAAGTCATAATTTTAAGCTTTAGTCTTAAATTGAAGCCTTTGTGTATTTCAGTTGGAACTTAATGGTATGTGCCTGGAAGAAGGCACTGATTTAGGGGCAGATCCTGAGTTTCTAATGGAGTTGATGGAGATCAATGAGGCGTTGGACGAAACACAGAACCCAGAAGAGGCCAACAAAATTGGACAATCAGCACAAAGTATTAAATACCCTTTTATTATACAGGTTTTTATATGTACTTCTTTTTAATGGGAGAATACATAATAACAAATACTGGCAGAGATCTAAAAGAGACCACAAAGATTAGGGCAGAATGTTTAGGGAGTTGAGCCGTTTATGGCTTTCTTGAGCAAATCACAAACATCTTCTCCAGACGATTCACAATCAGCAACAACACGTTTTCTTTTTAGGAACTGTGCATAATCTTTGAAAAAATATCGTCATGAACTGGCCATATATTGCTTTTGTAGTCTATGCAACTACATTCATGTGCAATGCTGCTAAACTTTTTATTTCATGTTGTGCACTTCAACATTATGCCAGGTTTCCCCTTTTCTAAATTGCTTTCCATATGGTAAAACCTTTTTTGCTTTCAGGAAAAATCAAAGACCTGACCAAACAAATAGACTCAACACTGCAAAAAGGTGGGCCTGACCAAATTATAATTTCTGTTGACCACCCACTCATTTTGGAATTTTTAATTGGTGGGGGGCTTTTGGGATGCTGAGTGAGTCATGTGATTGAACTTCTCTTTGGCATTTATTTCCTATTTTCTATTGTTTTTACAGGGGATCTAATAGCAGCAAAAGATCTTATCGCCCGAATGAAATACTTTGCAAACATTGAAGAAAAGGTTAAGGCAAAGCTTTCTGATTTCATGTAAAAGTTTGAATTTCCCATGTTTTAAATACTACTTTACAGCGCCATGTATGTTTTTTGCGCTGTGTTTCAAATTAAACCCTGCATAAAAAGTAATCAACGT
>JAVQJS010026741.1:0-17858 GCA_036024795.1 Galaxias rostratus | reverse complement strand
GCCTGCATGTAGTATCTGGGCAAGGATAACTTCAGATTGCCTGTATTTACTGAAGCTTCCTGTGTGTGTGTGTGTGTGTGTGTGTGTGTGTGTGTGTGTGTGTTGGTCCTGACCTTCTTGTGAAAGAGCCTCTTGATGAAAGGTTTCCAAAAGTGCTCCTTGACCCCTTTGGCCTCCAGCACCAGGCCGTCGTGGAGCGCACACAGTTGCTCTATGAAGCAGTAAGGGCCCGGAGCAGGCTTATAGTCCTTAGTGGAGAACTCCTCAGGGAGGCCTACACAACACAGCAAGACAAGCGCACCGTCACTACTCTTTGTTTAAATGGTCGGCACAAAAGAGCGATACACACAAACACACACACACACAAACACACACACACACACACACACACATTCATGACGTTTCTGAGAACTAGATTGCCAAACGCCATGATTCCCTCACAAGTGAAAAAAGGCTGGAGTCTAACTATTGGCATGCAGCACAGGAAGATTTACGGCATAACACACAGCACAATATTTATCATAGTGGAGGAAGTTTATACTACACACTGGGCGGTTAAGAAAGAAGCTGGGCTCCCAGCCAACCCCCTAGGCGCAGGAGGATGGGGAGGACGGGAAGTGAAGAGGCGGTGGGTGGGGTAGGTACCTGGAAAGCTGGGGTTCAGCAAGTCCTTCCTGGCATTACACAGCAGGGAGTTGGTGAAGACCAGGTCCAGGGCACACAGCAACAGGTGGTAGGAATTGACCAGATCGTCACTGATCATTGGGAAGTTCCCTGGCAGGTCGAGGGAAAGGGAAATTGAGGGAAGAGTAAGGGGAAGTACAGGATAAGTATGAGAAAAAAGATACAACAGAAAAGAGACAATCCATATTCAGCCTCTTTACTATATTCTATCCCAAGGGAGCAGCTCTTCCTGCATGAACTGGCCCACCACAAGCAGCACACGCGGACAGCTTCGCCAAATAAAGACAGCAAGTCCGGACTTGTGCAATGGGTTGCCAAGCTAACAGAAACAGTATACATTGCAATCATTGGCAGTGTGTGCTTGTGGTCTTGGGAGCTAATGCTAAGGGCACAACCACTAAGGACACGAGCTGTGTTGGCTCGGACTCTCCATTCCATTGATGTCCAGCTGAAGCCAACAAGTCTGAACACGCCCAGCGTCATTTCCTTTGTTGTCACTTACAGACTTCAATCCTGCATTCCACTCTATTTACCCCCCGCCCCCCCCACCACCACCACTTCTCCTCTTGCTCTCGAGCAATCCAAATCGCTTTGAGGACTAATCCTCATTAAATTCAAGCTGCTGGGCCGGAATTGGTCTGTAGCCAGTTTGCTGAGCAACGTGTCTTAATGTCACTGCAAATCTATCTGCAGGATGTACATGACCCCAGCTGCTGCAGACTGCTGCACCTTGCACACTATGGTGGTCTGCAAGTTCCAACACAACATCTACTTCAAATTCAATTCTTCAATTCTTATAAGGCTGCAGGCTTAAGATCAAGGGGATTGTAGTGAATAATGACATCTCTCTCTGCTCTTATTGAAAAGCAAGGCAGTCTCTTCAACAAAAGAAAGTAGACCATTGAGTTACCTTTAGCGTGGACAAAAAGGACCCAGCAAAAGTTGAAGACCTCGGAGACTGTGCACGGATGACGTCTGAGTAGTAACAAAAAGTAAACACATAAGTCATGGGTACAAGTAGTGTTTTCATGCTTGTTTTAAGATAAACGTGACACATGCAACAAGATTACTTATTAATAATTCCTAATTAATAACACTCATTAAAATTCAGCTGTTGTCAGGGCTGCTGTATCCAAGTATTTAATTTTTTAAACCAGGGCCAATATAGCCAACATGGTTCAACCATGCTATATGCCTTAAAACTACAGTGTCATCAACATTTCTACAGTGTGAAGAATCGGGCCCAAACTCTAAGATGTTGAAAGGGAGGAGACCATACAGGAACCTCACCTCTGCTTGCGGCTCCTGTGGACACGGGGAGGGTCCTCTGAAGGTGCCTTGAAGATAGCTTTGAAGATGGGAACATATTTCTTAAAGATGACTGCCGAGACAGTGAAGTTTCTTTCCAGCTTCTCCGTGCTTTGGCGGAACTCCTGAGGCACGTTGGCCATGTCCTGCCACTTCTTCATCTTGCTGAAGAACTCAATGAGACTGCGAAAAAGAAGGAGTGAATTATACCCTCAGTTGTATTCGTTCTCAGGTCAATATCTTAATTTTAATAATGCAACATATTTACCGTTAACACACCATGAACCCCAAGGAGTGCCCACATTTTGAGTAGCCTACCTCTGCTCAGAGCAGCGCAGGATTCTGGTTAAGGACACATAGTTTCCCTCCGCAGTGCCCTTGCCAACAGTAGGCACTGTTGTCGTCCTGCAGGCCACGTAGAGAGCACAGGCCAGCCAGTGGAGCTCACTCCCCTATTTAAGTGTGTGTGTGTGTGTGTGTGTGTGTGTGTGTGTGTGTGTGTGTGTGTGTGTGTGTGTGCATCCAATAGATTAGACAGTGAGAAATGCAGACAGAAAGGTAGAAACTAAGAGGCAAGGGAACAACGGAGACCTTGCCTAAACATGTCTAATTTCATCACTGCAGGTAAGGAGAGATTACATAATATCATTAAAACCTCAAAAAAAAAGCAGTTTCTAGATATCCTGCGGATACATCATCTGACACTTTCACCCAGTGTAAATTGGGTCAACTTGGGCCATGTTGGAAATGTTCCCCTCTAGTGGCCTTCTATATTACATTGTAGTAGTACTGCTGTAAAAACAAAAACAAATAAACAACTACATACCTCTGTTATGCCTGACGGCAGACAAAATATCAGCTAATGTACTTTAAAAGTCAGAAAAAATATATACCATAAAAATAAACATGTCCTCTCAGTATTGTGAGAAAACTGGTAATCATGGAGATTATGATTTTTACTGTACACCCCAGTAGTTGCTATCCTTTCTAAACTGGTCAAGGATGACCATCAAACGAAAACATTAAGGTTAGAAAACAACATACATAAATACATTTTTACATTGAGGGAGCATTATACCTCCAGTGTAAAATTTCTGCTTATGTTTTCGTAGCTCTTCCATGCCCCGGTGCTTGCCTCTTCGTCCATATTTAAAGCTCGGCAGAGATCTTCAAATCCTATTCTAGCTTTCTGCAAAAAGTCATCCTCCTCGTTCATTTTGTTTATTTCCAGTGGTGCAATGAAATGCAGAAGGCGCCAAACAATGTCAGTAACAAAATAGCCCCGTTAAGAAAAACCCAGCGGTTACCGTGTTATACGATATTCGGTTTTGTACAGAGTACCCACTTAAATGTCATTTGAGTGACAGCTACTACTTGCGCAGTCGATTTACGTTAAAGACATCCGGGGAGTGCATCAGGCCTTGAAAAATATGATTATTCGTCGTATACAGTTGGCGAATACAAAACAGGCGTACAGCAGCTCATTCCCAGTAAATGTGCGTATCAACGTTTCAATTGGTTACACCCTACGCCCCTCACATTACGTATTTGGCCTTCTTCCGGATTCTTGCACGCGAAACATAACAGAAGTTATGTCAGATTTAGATACATTTTTTCAAACCTTGATCTTGCCGGAAAAGAGTCGTAAGTGTGTGTGTGCGCGCGCACAGCACACTTAGACGCGCCTATGTGTGTGTTGATGTAGAATCTTGCTAATCTAAAAAGTATTCATTTTAATTTTTAATTAAAACAACACATATGATTGATATTTATTATTGGGTTAGGGAGTAAAGTTGCTCATACAGGACTGCAAGTGCATTAAACAATGAAACAGAAATTACAAAAATCCTAACCTCATTCTGCGTTTCTCATCTTAATTGCAGTGGTGCCAAATCAACACTGGATGGAGCTGCATTCCAGTTCAACGTTACTACATAGCGTTGTTCTTATTACGAGGTTCAATGTAGTTACTTAATTTAACTTACTTAATTTATATTGAGTCCTCATACATTGATACATTCTCGTCCACAACAGAAACTTTTTTTATTTATGTCACATACACGTAAATATGTATTTTACTTGTAATAACTTCCATAAAAATATAAATACTATGGTAATAGAATACAATTACAAACGTTTCTCAAAAGGTAACTGTTTTCTAAGCAGCATTATCAAAGAAAAGTTCAATCACCTTTAAAAACACTGTACAGTCAGTCGGACATTAATCAAAGGCATTTCATCAAAAACACTCCACCGTTATTAGTTGTTTTAGCTCAGGACTGCACTAAACCCCAAACCAAAACAAACACAACTAATTTATTCAAACAGTACTTGTTATGTGGTGATAAAGAATGAGTTTGTGGCAATATTGTGGCTCTCTTATGTTTCAGCCTCCAGTGAGGAGATGGGGGTGTATTCATGGTCTGGGTCCTCCATGATGGACTGCAGAGCCTCCAACCCCTCCACTGACACAATCAGACGGCCCACCACCACACTGGTGTCTGCCACGTCAATCACTGTGGGAAGGAGAAACAAGTTCAACCCATAATGTCTGCCTTTAGTTCTTTTTATGGGAAATAATCCACAAGGCATTCTACAGAACGAAGTCATAGAAAAGATCAAGCTAAGATGCCCAGATACTTAGTGATCGGAGGCCTGCATGGCAGTTGCCTTGTCACCTTTTAGGCTGGTCTCGATCAGGTCTTGCTTCTTTTCTAAGATGTCAGGGATGCGGAGGAAGGCCACGCCCACATCTTCACACTCCTTCTCTTGCTCCTCCTCCTCTGGGGGCTCGCTCACCACCGTGAACTTGATGCTGTCCAATCACAGCGGGACATTGCAGAAAAAGAGTTTAGCAAAACTTATTGGTCTCTTATCTGTTATCTACATTAATTGTGTGGAAAAGAAAATATTTAAATTACCATTTATAAAACGTAATCTGTGAAATGAGGTCACACAAACAAACACACATACAAACTAACTAACTTACTTTTCTGTACACAACAGAAAGACCCAAAACATAGTTTTCTTGTCAGACTAGTTCTTTACCTTTCCATTTGTGGGTTGCGTCCCTCTAGAACTCCCTTCAACAACTCTCGTCTTGTCTTGTGGTTCTCCACGTCCACGTGAATCACTGGCAGAGGAAACCAGGGGTTACTGAGTCGGAACACAGACATTCCCAGACAGACACAAGTAATCAAAGTAGCTACTGTGAGCCAGGGCAGTTTCTTTTCTGTCAATGCTGGAAACACTGTATTTATTCAACCTGCATATACTGATTTAATCTGCAAATATGCACTATGATATCTTTAAAAAATATATGAAGATTATCGCTGCTGGCCAAAAGGGACATAACATTACTGCAATATGCAAGATGGTAGGGATTGGAAAACTGATGTTATGTGGTAAAAATTGCGAATGTAATTTTTTCTTTCATCATCCCCAACAAAACAAACATCTATGTGAATGTAAAGCTGTAATGTCAGCCTAATGGTATGTTACACATGGCATTCTCAAATCTTGTTAATTTGTATTAATTAAAAACATCTATCAATATACATGCATCCAAATTTGTGAGCAAAATCAGGGACCATTAATGTGTATATAGAAAAGATTATTTACTTAATTTAATGAAAATAGAAAACAGAAATTAAAGTGTTGCGTGTGAATGTTTGCTGAGTGTATTTTTGGATGCGTCCCCTCAGTCAGCCTCCTACCATTACTGTAATTGTAGTAGATGCTCTTGCCATCCAGAGGCTTGGGCAGGGACAGGGGGGTCTCCTCAGAGGGCAGGTCCAGGAGACTGTACTCGACAAACAGACGCACCACGCTGCTGTCCTGGGCCGCCCGTGCCTCCGGCCTCAGGCTCAGAGACACTACCTCCACCCGCATACGGTTATGGGGCTGGGGGAGATCCAGAAGCGACACGAGTCACGTTTAGACAGCGAGCAGCGACTAGAACACAATACACCAACCCACATTCACCCAGCTAACCACATGTTCTGATGGGTTTTCCTGTAATTATAACTGGAAGGTATTCACAGTGGGGAAATGGACAGTTATCCAGCGTGAATTAGATTTGAGTTTTAAATCGGACTTCTATCATGTAAAAAACCCAATATCTAGCACAGTAATCTACACATCCAAAAACAGTGGTTCTTAACCTGCGTTCGATCAAACTTCAGGGGTGCTGCGGAGATCAAGACACACACACTGTGTGTGTGTGTCGGTTCCATACCAAGGGTTTGGTGAAGGGTAAGAAGGGTTCGGTGAATGCATGTGTGAAACTTGCGGAGTTCAGTACTTCCAACAATGTTAAGAACCACTGTCCTAAAATAAATAAGCTATAGCAGACTAGTAACAAACTCCACTATGAGACTATGTGTATAATCAATGAAAATCCATCATAAATAATAAAACTCACAAAAACACAGGGAAAACAAAAGTCAAGTTCAACTTGGCTTCCCAAAACTGAATTTGAGCTATTTACACCCATGAGTCTACAACACATGCAACCTTGACAGAACCATACCACCAAAAACCCTTGGATCGGGCAGCACAGCCAGCGACTATTCTCTCCCAGAACCAAGGCACACCCACCTTCCTTCCACCAGCGGAGGCCTGTCCAGGAACAATGCAGTCGTCACTGTCAGAGTAGACGGATTCACTGTGATCTCCCCCCAGGGCCCCTCCAATGTCTGTGGAGACAAGAAGGGGGTGCGGTGGTGTTATATTCAAAGAATTAGGAGGAAAACAAATCATTTGGATAAGCGCGTGTGATCAGAGCTTGAAGAAAAAAATGGGTGCGTGAGTGACTGTATGCACCAGTGTGTCAGCATCTCTGAAGAACTGGTGAACAACCAAACTCAAATTTCCCCTTTCCACTTCTGCCACTTCATGGGTAGCTTCCCATCGACAGTACTATAGACTCGGATACAAAAGCTGGCTTGTTCTCTTTGGCTCTCTCACTCTCTCCGATCTTTCTCAAGGTTTCATTAACATTTATGGAGCCAGTCATCCCATTTGAAACATTATTGGCAGACACATACAATATTTATAGCCGCTATGCCAAGGAACTATTGGCAACTAATAAAAACATTGACCATTTGAACATGAAGAGGAATACGGAGAGGGATTTGTTTCCTGTGTTAGCCTTCCGGGGATTTCCGTGTGCAGGCGAGTTAGAGCGAACCATGAGTGAAGAGGAGGGTTTTCATCCTGGTACACAACGGCCAATATAACGGAGAAAACCAGACTTTACAGTGGGGGTTTGGTTTGCTTGTAAACAGAGAACACGAAGTGCATCGTGGGGAATCAATAGGAAACAACGGGGAAAATAGCGGTAGCATTTGTTCAGGGACGTAACTTTTCCAAAACTCAGGAAATACATTCTTACCCTCTTCGATCTCCTCCGATATTTCCGATTCAGAGTAGGACTGCGAGCTCACAGGGATCACCTGGCCCTCAGAGAAATGAGACTCTTCATCGTCGTCCTCCTCCTCTGTGGTGCTCGGGGGACCTGGGGTTACCTCGGAAACCTTAACAACCTGTGGGATGGACGGCACACGCTTCCTGTGAGGACGTCACACTGTGCTGCGACGTCAGCATTGACCCACACCATCAGGTCCACTATACAGTATAACAGCGCTGGGGCAGTCACCTTTGGTAAGGGTGGGAGCCTCAAGTTCTGTTTCTCTGATGGAGGCACACTGGCAAACGAGGAAACTTCTTCCACCTTCCAAGAGATATCACACTGATTATGTCATTTTTGTTTACGTGAAATAAAAAAATACATAAAATAAAAAGATCAAACCACGTGAAGGATTGAAATTCGTTTGTGGGCCAGCCATTTTTTAATCTTACCTTCTCCTTTTCTGGGGATGCAGGATCTATAAAAGATACTTTTTTAGCAGATGGTTTGTCTTTCAATAGGGTTTTCTGTCTGGGCTTTGGTAATGGAATCTAGTGGGAACAATACACGCCATTAAGACTCCAGATCACATGTGTGTTTCTGCAGATCACAGATAAAACATGGTAGAATCTTCCAGAATGAATTGTGTCCTTACCTCTATTGCCGAAGATGATGAGAGAGGGGGCAGCATTTTAGCCTTTTTGTCACCCATTCCCAGACCTTTCACATCCTTCTCCTGCACCTTCTCTGGCACCTTCTCCTTATTTACCTCTTCAACTTCCTCCTTTTCTTCCGCGAGTGTAGGAGCTAACTTGACCGGTTTGTCTTTGGGTATAAACTTAGCCTGTTCAACCGTCATAGTGGAGCCCGGCGGTGGAAGATAGGAGAACTTCCAATGTAGCGTGATGTCAATATGGCCACTGGGAACTCCAGAAGGGTTTAACAACTCAAACGTACCTGGTGACAACCAAAACAAAGCGTCAAAATCCTCGCACGCCATGTCAGGTACAACCATAAACGTAACAAAAACTACAACTCCCATGACATCAATCATTGACTGACCGGTGAGACCCTTGTCGTGGGCCAGCGACAGCAGCGGGACCCTGGCCTTAGCCAGGTACGTATCGGCCTGCTCCTGGTCGTCAAACACGTACAGCAGCAGGGCCCCGGCCTTCAGGTAGGAGTCCAGGTCTGCGTCCATGGCCACCGGGAAGGACCTGTGGTCCTCAAACTGCGGGTGGCTGGAGTGCGGCACGATGCAGGTGTCGTGGTCGGGGAAGTCGAAGAACTTGTAGACGACGTAGGCGCAGGGCGGCTGGGAGCGGAGGGAGCACAGGGCGCTGCAGCCGCGCACCGTGACGCTCAGCTCGTTGTAGCTGGGGTCTGGCGAGGACTGGAGGGCTGCGGGGGAAGCCTAGAGGGACGGCAGTGTAGACCAGTCAAATGAGGTGATTATCCCACGACTCCCTCTCTGCCTCGCTATCTCCATCACACCTATATTCCCAAGCCTCAGAAGTATTGAGCCCTGTGTCAGTAGGATGTCCCCATACCTGTGTCTCCTCGCTCTGCGCGGCGCTGATGTAACCCAGGGCCTTAACCCTCTCCTTGTACAGACGGAGGGCCTGCTCCATGGGCACTCGCAGCCTCACCCAGTAGTCCACGGAGCCAAAGGACTGCACCTCGCCACACACACCTAACATGCAGGGAGAAGAACAGCCTTTCATACAACCTGATATGACAGAACAGGAACCTGGAGAGGCATTGGCAGCAGGCACAACACCAACCTTATGTTTTAAAGATACGCCCAACAAATGGAATATAAACCCATTTTGGTAATCCAGTTCCCCCGAGAAATACTCTCCCATGGCCACGCCACCGTGGGAGAACGGACTCACCGACCAGCTGCACGGTGCCACGCACTTTGCCGTCCCTCTCCAGGAGGTGCTGCAGGCGCAGCTGCCCGGCCGCCACCGTCTGGAAATCCATGCCCCTGGCCAGATGCAGCTCCAGCGTCACGGCGCCCGTGTGGAGGTACTGCAGGAAGGTGTCGTTCACGCTCACCACGTAGCGCGAAGTCAAGCCGTAGGCCGGCCTCTCCCCCTTCATCACGGGAGTGGACTGGAGCTCAAAGTCGTAGAAGGCGTAGGTGCAGAAGGTGGTGGGCTCGCGGTCGCACACGCTCTCCAGGGCCCAGGGGGACAGGGCGGCCTGCCCAATGTGGACCTCCAGGAGGTTCTCGCCGCGCTCCAGGTGGACGGTTTCGTCAAACTCATCCACCATGTCGTTGTCTGTGAGGTCTGGTTTGAAAACGTGGGCTTTGGTGCCGTAGGCAATGTGTTTGAGCTGGGCTGTGGGAGACGGAGAGTATCCCAGAAGAAAAAAAGATTGAACACCAAGCAACAGAAAAACAGACAAAAAGGAGAGAATAGAGATGTTGCAAAAAAAACTTCAAGACGGTCCTCCCTGGAATAGATGTACCTTCCAGTTTCTTGATATAAGCCGCCCTCATGTCAAGCAACTGGGCCAGACGTTCTAGCTTCAATTCATACTCAGTTTTAGAGTCCTCCATCTTCCGCGTCACAGCTTCTACTTCTGCCTACAAGTCAAGATCAGATCCATGTGTTATGCAAGTACTCTAGATTCGTATGCAGTATTTTAATCTTTACAATATAGTAATCATATTTTAATAGTATTATTAAACAATGTTTAGATTGTGCAAAATTAAATTCTCATGTAGACAAGTACGTATTTCAGCTTTTAGTAAGCCTTCTTAGCATACTGTCACATACATTTACTCTTGTGCTAAAAGAGTCGCCAGAAAAAAATTCCCTTTTTTCACTATCTTGTATGTATCTCTTTAACCTGGTAGTCTTTGTTAATCTTGTGCTGGATGATGAGCATGTTCCTGGTCTTTTCTAGTTCCTGGATGGTCTCCACATGTGTGGCCCGCAGCTCCCTGTAAGATCGCTCTGTGTCGCCCCGCACCTCTTCTTCAACCTGCTGCAGGAAACCCAGCTCCCCACTCTGCTGAGACTTCCGAGCCTGTGTTGCAGATGTACACATTACTGCATAAAGATGTATGAACACAATAAAAAAGGTCAGGAAAAGGTTCTGATTTGGAGTTTTCCATGGGACATAGCTGAGCTTTCAGCATTACCTTAATGAGCATCAGTGCCTCACTAAGCTCTGCCACATCCATTTCACTCTCCTAAAGAAAACAACATGACAAACTATGATATGAATATGTGAGTTTGTTGTTCTGAAATTGGGAATTAAAAACTGCTCAAGACATTGCGGTTTCTGACTTGAAGACCACACTGGAATAATACAGTCTATCATACCTTAGTATAGAACTTCATGCGGTCCTGTATTTCATCAAGCTGCTGCTTCTGCTCTAGGAACTGAATTTGAAGACGCTTATTTTCTTTAGACAAATTTTCATTTATGTCTGAAATAAATGAAAAATATCTTAGAACATAAGCTAGTTTGCATGCATCAAAACTTTGCAATAGTCCAGGTTTGTAGCCTTAATACCTCGCTCTGCTTTTATTTTGTCCAGGATTTCATTTTTGTCAGTCAGGTCAGATTTCAGAGCCACTTCAAGTTGTGCGATCTGTACTTTCAGCTGTTGCTCCCGTAACTTAAATTTTTGCTCGTGGGATACATCGAAGGCACTTTGGACAAACAGTCCTAAATATTACTTCAAACGAATTCAAGTACATTAAACCCCAAAAAAAGCTAAATTTGGTTAAAGGTGAATTTACCGGTTGACCAATTTATCACAATTCTCCTTAAGCAGGTCACGCTCCTTTGAAAGATAATTTATCTGTTCTTGTAACTGTAAAAAAAAAAACACATAAAACACAATGGTTACTTTCCAGTTTTCATAATTAGAGGTTAGGTTGTTTCTGTTAAAGCAAAGATAATTATAGGTAATAACTGAGCATGGAGGAAGATTGGCGGTATGGGGGTGTTGATTCAACATATGACGTTAAGTTACCTCTTCTGTCCTTCTTTGTGAGAAAGAAACATTCTGAAGTTGGCTCTCCAGCCCAAGGCTCCTCAGTCGTTCGTCTTTCAGCTGGCCTCGCAGCTCATCCACCTTGGCCATCACAGCTTGATGACTGGCCTTCAGGCTCCTCTGACTCTTAGATGTTCAAAGGGAAAGAGCAAACGTCCGTCCCATGAATGTAATTAAGATTCTAGGACAACTTTTTTTTTTCGAAAGCAGTATAATTCAAACAACTACCTTGTCACTGTACAAACTAAACATTCCAAACTCAGTCAGGGGATTGTTGAACTATGTTCTTTTACTCATTCCAACCACATATTAGATGCGCTTGGGTGTCTCACCTCTTGGAGTTGTAAGAACCTGCCCTCCAGCACAGTCAAAGCATCAGCCTTTTCTACTAGCTGCTTCTGCAGTCGGATCATCTCCACGTTGTCCTTGATTGTAGACCTAGAGAAATCCCCATGATACTGGAATACGTGCTGGCTAGCAAATATTAAGTTCATGTGCTGTTTGCCTATTGCATTGTTTTCCACCTACGACTGGAGATTTTACTTGAATCAAAAACTCTGTCTGTTATTTTGGCGGTTTTTCTGTTGAAATCTTACCAAAACAATAAACACAAGATCCTAGGTAAATGTGCGGTCGCTTCTTACTATTGTTAAAATAAGGTATTCCTTTAACCTCACCTCTGTCCAGTGGTTTGTTGTTCTCGTAGCTGAAGGAGGGACTCCTCATACTCTCTCTCCTTCCTTCTGAGTAGGTCCTTGAGGAGCTCGGAGGTTCGGTCCATCTCCTCTATCTGTCGCCGCTGAGTCTCGATCACATTCTCCCTAGCATGGGAGGAAAAGAATACAGAAACACAAAAAACACAAAGAAAGCAACTATAGGCAACTTTTATAGTTTAGATTTATATTTTTTATATTTAATAACAATTATAATAATAATAATGCATTTTATTTAGTTTTAAGCGTTTTATCAAGCCACCCAAATTTATTTTCCTTCATATTAACGGATTATCAGCACATTGTAATGAGATGTAAGGTGTAAGGAGAATGCCATGGTTTACTAGGAGTCAGCAAATCCCTATAGTTTAAGGAACAATGCACATACAGGTTCCGTATTTCGGCTCTGGCATCATCCAACAGACTGTGCCCATATCGGGGTAAGAGGCCGGTTGGTGGTCTGCCACTCAGGTCAACATCCACACTCCTGGAAACTGAGGGTGACACAACCAGAACAACACTCGGTTACACAGTTCACCGTAGGGCTTTCACCTGTACTAACATTTTGCAGTCACCAATGCAGTTACCATCCATGTTATCTCAAAGACCAAAGTAAGTCCAAAGATCGAAAAGAATCTCTTTGCAGGAAAATGTATACTCTTTCAGTTTCAGATGCATATTTGGTGACTGTCGGCCCAAAACGAAAACAACTATATCTTGCCAACCCTGAAAGGCAGGCAAAAGAATGAAGTGAGATGCTAACAGACACAACCTACCTTTGGACGGTAGCATAGATGGAGTGGGTGTGTCCTCCCTCATCTTTTTGAGACCTGTGTCGACACGCGATTGGATGCGGCCATAGGGCGCCGGTCTCCTGCCCTGCACCAGGAGCTGTTGCTTGGAAGTTAACAGGCGCTGCTTCAAGCCTTCGTTCTGGCCCTGCAGTTCCTGGACTTTTTCCTGGAGCTCCATGATCATCTCCTCCATGTCCACGTCTCTGCCCCCTGTAGAACGACCCCCGCCGGCCGCTACCTGCTCCATGCGACGTCGGTCCTTCACAAGCCGTACCAGTTTAGTCGCCATTCTGTCAATGGACAGGTTTAAGGAGTGTTAGTATTTTCTGGACCACATGGTCATGAAAGCAATATAAGGGTTAAATGGGATACATTATTTTAAGGTTAGAGTATGTATCTACGTGTACGATGTAAACAAATTAAGTAAATTTAAATTGAAGTGTGTGGTGTTTTTGTCCACCTCTTGATCTTATCCTCCTGCTTGTGTGTGTGCTGCTTGAGAAGCAGGTTTTCATCATGAAGGCGAAGGAACCTGTCCTCCAGCTCCTCCCTGGATACCCGAATGATGGTTTGTCTGGCTCTGGCATTTTGGGTCACCAAGGACTCTGTCAACATAATGATAAAGAAAGCTGAACTAGAGGATTCTTATACCAAGTCATTATAGCTAGGGTTGAGTAATGGCGGAGCAAACCTGCAACTCCAACTTGATTGAAGCTTAAGGTGATGTCTTTGACAGGTACATCGGCAGCTGTCTCGTCCGTAAATGTCGACATGGCTTAGCCTGGAATCAGTTCATAAGTCCATGTACTGTTAAAAATGTACCTGATACAACGATGACGAGTTTCAGAGGAATTGAAAGGAACATATTTGTAACGGGACACGTGAAACATTAGTAGGACTGTCTTATAAATGCTTCGTTTATGTGACATTTTATAGTTATTCATTTAAAATAACGTTTCCTGATTTAACATGCACTTATCCAAACGTCCACTTGAGCCATCATTTAATTACAGAACGCGTTTCAACACAAGCTGTCTAGGCTAGCTAAAGCTAGCAGTACATCTTCGCTATTTTGGTAACATTATCTTTAATAATTGATCTCTGTAAAGAATATACAGAAAACTTGAAGTTCGAAACTGAAATAGCTACCTAATAGCTGGCTAAAAGGCGAACTACACAGTTCATGCATTAACTATCCAAAAATACGCTTTGAATAAAGTATTTCACCCGTTTCTGATTGCATTTCAGTCCACAGCGACTGTTGCTAGTAAACAATAGGCACTTCCTGTTAACAGGCGCATGCGTTGATAAAGATGCTTGGGGTAAGTTTTGATGACAGTATTTGATTTTTTTTGCACAATATCAGCCTACTTATTGATTCTGTGCAAATGTGATTGATTGATAGAATATAAATGTGCACTGTACTTTTTTCACTTTAAGATTTAAGTAAAGGTTAGAATGTAATCCTAATCTACACATTTCCTGAGCCCAACTACGCTGTACTAATGTTTATCAGTATTCTAATTAGTGCATGTTTGTATTTAAAAAAGCAGTATTTTTGTTATCATATCTACACCTGTATATTTCAAACAATTCCTTCAAACTAGGTTGTTTTAATGTATTATGTGTAGATGGACCCTCATATCTTGTATTCAAAGATTCCTATTGCCTAACTTTGCATGTAGGCCTATTTATGAGCTCTGAGATGGCAAAAAAGCGCGGTTCTTGGTAATGTGACTGGCAAGCTGTCAGTCAGCCCTTCATGAATTGGCAATAGGTCTAATTTAGTAGCTTCAGATGAAAGGTTGGCTGGACAGAATTGGTTCACTACATGCTTGGCTCCTGGCCTGCCACACAGCAACTACTGGGCCGTGACAGCCTGCTCTCATGGCTGCCTCTTCAAGCCCTAACCTTTGACCCCCCCCCCCTCTCTCTTTAGCGGGGTGTAGGGCTGGGGGGGCCTTTTGCAGCACCGGCTGTCGGTCGGCGGTAGAGCGATTACGTGTCTGTTGGCCACTTGACTGTCAGACAGCCGGTCTGTCGTTGAGTTCTATGATGCTTGCCGACCTTTTGTTCAACAGGCCGTGCCAACCTCCATGCAGAACTGTCAAGTGCATGATCAGAAGAGCATAGAAAGAGCCCTTTTTACCACTCTGTCTTTCTCCATTGTAATATAGGGAGATTTCTCTCCTAAACGTCTCCTGTCTCAGCTTTTATTAAATTTATTCAGATGAGTGTCACTGGGGGTAGCGGGTCAAATCTTGTTGCGGGGCAAAAACCATACCAACCTTCTTATGGAGGGAGAAAAAGAAGTAGAAAAAAAAAAGATCGCCTTGAAAGCTAATACTGTCGCTCATCATAATATTACTTTCATTTCATATATCTAGATACAGGGACATATTTGCAAGAGTCATAACCGAAAATGGCATGTAGGAGACAACAAGCCTGTCCCCAAATAACTACAACCAATCCGCAAAGCATAATTTCTGTGACACTAGGTGGCACCTGGTTCCTGTTGTGGTGTCTTAATCCCAGGCTGCTTCATGGATCCCAGGGGCGCCGGCTCGAAAACATTGTATTCTTAGTTTGTGTGATGTTGACCTGGCACTGCTTTCAATAAGTATACCCCAATGCCAATACCTTTACCAAAATACACAATTATGACCCTAACTGAAGGAATTTGTGTTTATTTTCAAAGAGTGAATGCTATTCTATTTTACCTAAATCTACATAAAGAGACAATGTTAATTTCTCTCTGCTTAAGTTGGAAGCTTCTGGCTGGATATTTCTAGTTTAGTGAAAACATTTACTCAAATTAAGGATAAAGATAGTTTATTACATTTTGCAATCATCCACAGCATATTTTAGGGTTAAACATGAAAGATGATTCTGTTTAAGGAGTAGTCTTTATCTTTATTCTGCTCTAAAAACATATAGATGCATTAATTGAGAGTAATTTATTAAAATACAGTCAGGTTGTAGTTAATGGAAAAATTGTTAATTTAAAAGATTGATGCATTTGTAATGGGCAAAATTCTAAATGTGTTTTTGCAGGGTGTTTGGCTGATGTGCTACAGGGGTTGAGTTTACCCTACACTTTGGGGATACTAGTAATTAACCAAATAGTGTAAAACAAATTCAGTCAGACAAACTCATGCCGCTTAAACTCGAATTACATGTGAATACATTTTAACTGAAAGTATACCAAAACATATACTTTTATTTTTAATAGTAATTTGACCAAGGTGTTTTAAATAAACCAAAAAGTTTGATGGATCATTTTAGTTTTTTTTTTAATACCTGTAACCTCTTTCACTAGTTTTTGAGAAAATGCAATAACAATATAAAATATATGTAGAAAATATATTGGCAGCACCTTCACCGGGATATCCATCATCATCACATGGTTTCACCCAGTCCAATCCTGCTGTTTTACAACAATGCTAGCACACCTCTCCTGTCTTAAAGAACAATTAGTGAACTCCTCCATTGGGCATCACTGTGAGGGAATAAAACACTTGTGCTGACAGAATAATTTTCTTCTCAGATTTTACAGTCTTCATGCATTCAGTGGTCTCTCTCTCTCTCTCTGTGTGTGTGTGTGTGTGTGTGTGTGTGTGTGTGTGTGTGTGTGTGTGTGTGCGCGCACGTGTGTGCGCGCGCGCGCGTGTGTGTGTGTGTGTGTGTGTGTGTGTGTGTGTGTGTGTGTGTGTGCGTGTGTGCGTGCAAGCTTTGTACACCTTCCGGGTTACCATGTCTTCCAGTGTGAATGAGTATGTGTGCTGCTTCAACAACATTCAACATATTCAAGCTAACAGGAGGCTTTGTTTCATTGTGAGAGGTTTTACCTGAGCCAGCATGTCTCTATGGTCTGCGTTCTTGTACATGGGCAGGTACTTTCGGAGGACACTGATGGCATGCTGTTTAAAGATTGCAGTTATGTATACAGTGCACTCCACTGCAGACACTGGCTTGGTAAACACTCCATACACAAAGATCACTCCCTCCTCTGAAGTGGTACCTGTAAATTATTCATGCACCATAACTCTGTGACACAAATCAAGCTCTGGACAGTTGGATATGCAGTATGTCCATGTTGTAATCTTTTTTCACAATCCGGTCCGATCCTAAAAATGTGTTTTTAGACAATATCAACACAATCGCTTTAAAATACCTTGGAAATCCCTGTAAATAGTTCCTCTGTAATCATTTTTCAAACCATAGGAGATAATATTTATTGTACATGTTTGTTTATTGACGATCTCAAGGCATGTACAGTGTGCATCAAAACATGCATGTAGCATGCATGCAAACTATAGTATGCTTATGGTTTTTGTTAAAACAGCATCTCTGCTTAAAGTGTAATATGTTTAGTCATTCTAGCCCAAATGGGTCTTACTGCCAAAAATTAGGTATCAGTTGGACTACTCTGTATAAATAAAGGTTTATGCTTTTATAAAGATGCTTGAAGAGGAACTGACCAAGTAGTACTGGTTTCTCCATCTGCCAGTGACCTTTTGCAAAGGCAGTGACAGCCTGCTCCTTGATTAGCACTCCATCAATGTAAGGCCCCCAGGTCTCAAAAATTTCTAGGAATCTGAATGGGTTTACCACCTTGGAGCCTGAAAGATGTCAAGAAGAAAGTAGAAAAAATATCAGAAGACATACATTTTGTTGGTTTGACAGTGGAGTTGAATGTTTTACTGTTATCCAATGTTAATTTAGCATAATCTGATGTCCTACTTGACTTAATCTGGGCAGCAAGAACATCTTGGGGGCTAAGGGACAGCAGGCACACAATGTCGCTCACACTGCAGTTGGCCTGCTTTGCAAAGTCCTTGCCCAGCTTTAAGGCATCATGCCTGTCAAAGAAACAAGATTAGAAAAACATGGGATAATGAATAAAACAATGACAACAATGTTTTACT
>JAVQJS010026728.1:0-15798 GCA_036024795.1 Galaxias rostratus | reverse complement strand
TCCATCTCTCTCTCTTTCCCTTTGCAAATCCTTCTTTCTTTTCCTTCTTCAACAACTTAATTAACATTTGTGTAACATTATCTGTAAAAAAATAAAAACATTAGTCTGACAGCGACGCTAATAACTAATTTGAACATTGATACATATCAGCCTTTGGTTTATGTCAGTGTTTGGGTGTGTGTGCTTGTGTGTATGTGTGTGTGTTATGTGTTACTTACAAAAGCTCGATGGAAAAGTCTTTAATTTGAGGAACATTCACTTGGAGGACTAGAAATCTTTGAATAAGACCAACTGGCATAAAAAAGACAATATGTGCATGTAAGTGTGGAAAGTATAGAAACAAATAATTTGTTTAGTTTTGCACTTCCAGTTTATCTGGAAGGTATTCACAGCCCTTCACTTTTTCCACATTTTGTTATGTTATGGCCTTATTCCAAAATGTATTAAACTAATGTTTGTCCTCTGCTCAAAATACACCGTAATGACAACATGAAAAAGGTTTTACATTTATTAAAAACCAATTATTAAAAAATAACATGTACAGAAGTATTCTTAGCTTTTGCCATGATACTAAACATTGAGTTCAGATGCATCTGGTTTCCACAGTTGATCCTTGAGATCTTTCTACAGCTAAATTGCAGTCCACCTGTGGTAAATGGAGTTGATTGGACATGATTTGGAAAGGCACATATCTGTCTAAATAAGGTCCTACAGTTGACAGTGCATGTCAGAGCATATACCAAGCATGAAGTCAAAGGAATTGTCGGTTGACCTTGAAGACAGGGTTGTCTCGAGGAACAAATCTGTGAAAGGGTACAGAAATATTTCTGCTGATTTGAAGGTCTCAATGAGCACAATGGCTACGATCATCTGTAAATGAAAGAAGTTTGGGACCACCAGGACTCGTCCTAGAGATGGCCGGCACTCTAAACTGAGTGATCGTGAGAGAAAGGCCTTTGTCAGATGTGACCAAGAACCCGATGGTGACTTTGTCAGAGCTCCAGCGTTCCTCTGTGGAGGGAAGGGAACCTTCCAGAAGGACAAACCATCAATCAGGTCTGTATGGTAGAAGCCACTCTTTAGTAAGACACATGGCAGCCCGTCTGGAGTTTGCCAAAATGCACCCAAATGACTCAGACCATGAGAAACTAAATTCTCTGGTCATGTTTGGAGGAAATCAGGCACTGTTCATCACCAGGCTAATACCATCCCTCCAGTGAAGTATGGTGGTGGCAGCACCATACCATGGGGATGTTTTTCAGAATAGGGGGAAAGATGAACAAAGCAATGTAGAGAGACATCCTGAATGAAAACCTGCATCAGAACGCTCTTGACATCAGCCTGCGTTGACGGTTCATCTTTTAGCAGGACAATGACCCTAAGCACACAGCCAAGATATCACAGGAGTGGCTTCAGGACAACTTGAGGACTTGAATCCGATTGAACATCTCTGGAGAGATCTGAAAATGGCTGTTCACTAACGCTTCCCAACCTGATGGAGCTTGAGAGGTGCTGCAAAAAGGAAAGGATAAACTCCCCAAAGATAAGTGTGTCAAGCTTGTGGCATCATATTGAAAAATACTTGGGGGTGTAATTGCTGCCAAAGGTGCAACAAAGTATTGCACAAAGTCTGAGAATACTTAAATGTGATTTCTTCATTATTTATTTTTCTACTTTTGCTAAAATAAAAAAAAACAAAAAAAAAACATAAAATGAACTTACAACAAAATGTGGAAAAAGTGAACCACTGTGAACACTTTCCGGATTCGTAGTATATCTGGCTTTACACTTACGAGGTGTTTTGCCATCCTTTGGCATCTGCATTCTAATGGTTTGTCCGTTTCCCTCCAGGCAGAACACAAATCCTTTAACCTCTTTGTCAAACTCCTGCATAAAGACATTAACTAAGTGAGTTATTGTTTGTCAATGTGAAAATCACTCTACAGGATCCTAATTATCCGAATTGTCAAACAGTTATACCTCTTAATTGCTAACCTTTTTTATTCCCGGTTGTGCTCCAAAAAGTTTCCATTTAGCTACGGGGTCTTTTCCTTGTGCACTGAAAATCTCAACCACTGTTCCGCCCTTTTACAATACATCGTTTTGCACAATATCAGTAGTCTTTATCTGTTTAAACCGCCCTTTATTATGTCACCAGAATATAAAACTAACACGCTCATAAAAAGACCTGGGTGTATTCACTAATCAACTTTGTAATTCAAGCATTGTGCATTGAAAAGCACACGTATAGTAAGACTTTACGATTTACAGCCTTACCTGATATTCGTTCTTAAACATTTTTCTCGATGTGAATGAACTTCATAGAAAAAATTTGGATATATAACTATTATGTATGCTATTATGTACCCACTCAATGTTGACTAACAATGTTAGTGAGTAAACGTTAGCTAGTTAGCCAGCTACTATGCTTGCTATGAGAAATCGATGGTTAACTAACTAACGGAATCCGTTTTAGCGAATTAGATTCCTGATAAACTGTGGACTAGCAAATTATTTTTGGTACACTAGCTAGTCGTCGAGAGGAAATACAGTTACACAAATCTATGCAGTTTCCACCGGTGAGAAGCTAGCCAAGATAACTGTTTGACGTCGAATCAGTTTTTGCAGGGGTGTCTCCATGGTTACATGACGCTACCTGGAATCCAGCAAGTTAGCAGATGGTAAAACAATTCCATGAAAAGACTGTTGTCTGGTTCCTGAGCCTATGGGGTATTTATCAGCCGTAAAAATATGCATTGTTACAGCATGCATATATGCATTGCATCTTCTCACTCATTAGTCTTGGCTCACAAAGCATTTTCCGAATTGGCATGCTCAGAATGAACAAAGTGTCTTTCTTTCTATTTGTATTAGCTGTTACAATCTGTGAAGTTTATTTGAAACATCTTTATCACACAAGTAAAGGTTATTGAGGGTCTACTGCCTGGTTTTAACCTACTCAATAAGGTTTTACTAATTATTTCAGACTGCTATGACGAAAAGTTATCATCGTGTTTTTAATAGTTTTAGTCTTTTTTTTTCATGATATTCCCTGCATGATGGTATGGATCAATCCCACAATAAAGACTGTAGATGTAGGGCAAAATGATAATGTTCAACTTTTCCAAAGCAATAAGGCAAGGAAAGGAGCCAAAGAAGTGTTGGCTTCGTTTTGAAAAAAAAAAAAAAATCTGCGATGGCTGACGAGAAAATTATAAAAGTAGACAAATAGAGCCTTTCAATTTCTCACGAGATGGTTTGTTTGTGATAGAAAGTCATTGCAAATTGATTGCAGATGGAGAAGATTGGTCCCTGCGTTGAATTATAGGCCTAGAAGATGAATAAGCAAGGGAGACTACTGGAAAAATGAAATAACTTGACAACCTTTATCTTCAATTACAATTTGCATCTACAATGGCACTTGGATCGCACAGCGTATGCCATATACAATGGATTGTACTAATCTGTTCAGTTTTATCATAAAGCAAAACAATTAACAACGGTTAGAGAAGTTGCTTTTCTCCTATGCTGATTGAACAGAGAAAAACAATAGCTTTATTTAGATAGGCTCCAAAGAACAGTATAAGTGGTATAAGTGCAATAATGTATCAGCTGGTTATTTTAAGTGTGGGCTGGCCCTTATTTAATTACTGTACCTTTCAGAAATATATATGTTTCCTGGCATCTACACAATGCTTTGTTGTATGTTGCCATGCCGTAACGGATGGACATTACTGTGGAGTAAGTTGTTCCATGGCAATATTTATATTGTTCTGAAGTGGATGACATTTAAAAACAACCGTGCCAGCCTTTTGGGGATTGAATGAGTGAAGTGCAAATCAGATCTTCTAACCTCTGAATAATGGAGTAGTTTAAACCAGTTAATTAGGGCTGCACTTAAGACTTGATAACTGTCCCTAATGTATTAATCAAGGGCACATTGAACACACGGTACACTTTTTTTTACTGTCAAACTATTTAAGATGAGTCCATTAATAGGTTATATCAAGGCCAATTCTAAATTAAAACACAACAATAGAGGCTGTTATGTCAGCTGTGTCTAACATCTATGGAATATGGAGTTTAATTAATTGTCCTCTGGTTCAACGTTATCTTTTTCTAGTTGGCTAGTCATTGAAGTAGCATTTAGGCATCGGCTAATAGACTATACAATGTCTGTTACTTGGAGCAGCAAGCTAAAATATGTACCCTTTTGCTTTGTTAAATGACCTAGATGTGTCTTCTGATATCAATGTTGGCAACACTCCAAGGTTATAGCTTAAGACCGAGTAAAGGGCAGAGCTTCTTGAATATCCCTGAAATGAACTGCAAAGCCAGTCACTGGAAAATCTCTTACACTTCACTTGTATGGCAATGTCTACGTCTAGGTTTTACTTTAAATGTCAAAATACGCACCAGCCAAGCCTTTCAAACAGAGTATGTCTCAAAATCAAAGCATATCTTGACTTTGGTATTTATTTCTAATGTGTGCTGCTTGTGATGCCCGGGTCTGGACCGGAGACAAAGACCTTTTTAAAGTGTCAAGTGAATAAGCACTTGCAGACCCTTTGTAATGGGATGAGAAATGAGCTTCTGTGAATAGATCAGCCTGTTACTAAAAGAGGTCAAAAGTATAGCCTTGTAGGAATAGTAAAAAAGAGGTAATTTGGAATTATTCTCCCAGTTGCTAGAAGTGTATGACTGGAGATGTGCATGCTGCATTTTGTATCAAATGTGAATCCATAGTACTGGTGGTACACGGCAGTGGTAAAGACGATAGAGAGTTAAAAATTCCACATTTATGTACAATTTTACAATCCTCTCTTACGTAATGTTTCCTTTGGCGACCACAAGTTTCAATTCAAACTGATTTGACATTTATTTATTGCTCTCATATGCCTTCTGCCAAGATGACTGATTTAATTTGCCCACTTAAATGACAGCAGAAAGGTACAACAGGCTACAATAACTGGTAAAACGATTCATATTTCTAAATATTCCAAATTGACATGCGGTGAGTATATTCACATAGCATTTGAGAAAGAAATTCTGTTATGCAAGAACCTTCTCATCTGGGCAAGTGTCTGTAAAAGATTACCTGTGGCTAATAACGCTACATTGTAGTGCAAAATCTAGTTTGTGTTTACTTATAAATTTAGTTATTTTTTAGGATTATTGATTAATCAGGTTTTTAGATACCTATTTAAAGAAATTAAAACATAAAGATAGTTTTTTGTTTAAGTAGGCTGTTCTACATTTGTGTTTCATATAAAGCAACCAGAGCATAACATTTAAATGTTGTTGTCCAGTGGTATTAACAAATATATCACACCTGTGTTGATCCATGAACACATGTTGGTTGCACAAATTGGTTGTGCTAGTGATCACATCGACTCAAAAGCTCTGGATTTCTGCAGAGGTCTTCAAGCCCTGGGATGCAAAGCATTGCATGCAGAATATGTCAACTATATTGAAGCGTGTGTGGAAAGTTTGGAAAGCTTGTTATCTTTTGCTCTCGAACATTCCCTGAAGATTTTTTTTGGATTATGAATGCAGGGTTTATTTGTATTTATCTCTGTGCAAGGTTTATACAGAGCAGATGGTATGCTGGGCTGTGCTATTTACTAATGCTGCTGTGGCCTGCACTGATCAATATCAGTCCAATACTTATATAAAGATAACAGTCCATTACAATTTCCTGCATATGCTATGATTTCTTCTGATACCTAAATTCAATCCTTCTTGGTTTGGATGTAGCTGGTGACCCCTAAATCTCATTGAAAAACAAACTGATTAATCAAGAAATTACAAGCAGTTGAAAATATAAGTTTAAGTTCTCGTGTGTTTAAACTGTGAGCCATGTTTGGGACTTGTGGACTCTCTAATTCTTTTCATTAACACGACACAAAATAGGATTATTTATCACTTGTCTAAAATGTGTCTGTTTTGCTGGATGTATTCATAGCTGTGGAACCTGTAAGTTCTGGAAAAACAGGAGCAGAGACATCAAAGTTTATGGCATGAAAGGATGTCCTTGAAAAAAACAAAAGCATTCCCTGCAGAGACATCGGCATGAGTGGGCCGATTTTGGTTTGGCATGTGGTCCTTTTTGTTTTACATCCACAAATAACTGAGGCCACCTCGTGCTTCAATCAAACGCTTGCAAGCAAGTAAATAAGCAATAAGCCATCCAACCCCACTTCTGAATGTGGACTCCCTCAGTAGCTAATTAAAAAAGAGTCTTTTTGATCTTGTAATAAACCTGCTGCCATGGCAAACAGGGTGACAATGACACAAGGGCAGATCTTTGAATTTCAAGAGAAGATAAAGCTTTAACGTAGTAACAATTGTTTCTTGGGGCCCTGTGCACAACTAAATAATAACTATTTTCAATTTATTTGAGTATGACACTGTTCTTTGAGAACACATTTAAGATTTATCTCATCCAGACTTTGTGCAGCGAGTCCACACTGCTCATTGAAGAGAGCAGTTTTGCTGGTAAAAGACGTGTCGCCAAGAAGGTTCACAGCAAGGGGGGAATTTATTCCCTAGACATCTTGAGACTGAGCCACACTGAAGCTGATCTACATTTAAGACGGCTAATAGAATCTGTGCTATTAATGTTATACATGCAAGTCCCTGTGCTTGCCATAAACACAGTGCCAGGAAAATGCACGGAGAGTTCAAAGGTTTCCTTAACATTTCCTTAGGGAAATGTGAGCCGTGTTTTCTGGCATGCCTTACTTTGTTTGCCCCTGTGGGCTATCTAAAACAACATTTGCTTGTCAAAAGAAGATTTGTTGCTCTACCAATCGCTACCGATAGATAGGACTGTAGCAGACAAAACACAAATCAATATCATGAAATGAGACTTTCAATCTTTCCACCTCTTCTGTATTGTTTTATCATTGATTTTGTTCCTTATTAATTGATTTAAACGCTTCATTTTCCAATACTCTAAAAATAAAGTAAAAGAGCTCCAAAGCTCTCTGGGTGAAAAATAGATTTGTGTGTCATTAAGGCAGCACCGACAGCACAATCTATGCATGTGTTCTGGCCACACGTTTCACTTTATTAATGTATTCTTTGGAATGCACACATAGCCTTTTTGTTCCCAGAGAACAAAAATGATTGATGTCACCATTGCCATACCCCAATAATGGACGGGAACTAACCGATTCATTTGTTATGTTGGTATATGAATTAGAGGATCGGTCACAGAAAATCAATATGCAGCAGAAACATTCATTGCCAATCTTTAAGAATAGTCATAATGACCTTCATGCAACAACACACAATTTTAATGGAACACTGCAATTCTTGCACCCTTTTACTTGTCCTGCTGGTCTCAAGAGAACGACATCCCTTTTATGTGAACCATATGATGAACATTATTTTTGCTCTTTGTGAATAAGCAGGAAAGACAACCTACTAATTTACCCAAACAAAACCCAACAGGGGGAAGGATGCACAGACTTGTCTGTGATTTACTCTCAAACCACCTGAAGCCCAGAGAGAATGAGAGAGCAGCTGGGTTCCATCTCCGTGTACAAAGGTGATGCGTGAAGCATGCTTCTGAATCCCATTAGCTATCCCTCCCCCCCACCATCCATGCCTGAAGTAATACCTTGGGGAATGGCCAGGAACATGTTCAGCTGCATTTACCTGCTGGCTATCACAATAGCACCAGCTGTTAGGACAGCAGTGAGTCTAAAGCACTCGGACAGGCACTGGTCAGACGTGATCTTTTAGACCGCTGCGGTTTTAGACAATTTACATGCTTCTGTCACAGTCTTAGCTCTATTGGCCAATGACCTAAAATGCAGGCTAATGTATGAGGCTCTTGTCAATGCTTTTTGTTGTTTTAATCGAAGCCTTGTTTGAAAATTAAGAAATAATAATGTTTGTGTTTAAAACTGGATTTTTAGACATTTCTCTGGATTGCTGGCAATTCAATGAAGGTCTATAGACATGGCTTAGAATGTGCCAATACATTCTCCATCAAGCTTTCATTGTTATGATCTATGGGTTTCAGCATTTCTCTTCACCTTGCATGGATTCAGTGTTTTTGTAAGAACCACAACACGGTATCTAAGGTCCTATACAAAAAAATCACAGCCATGTTTCTATTTTTAAATATGCATGTTTTAATTGTATAAATGTATTTGATTTTCATGTGTTTGGTTTTACTTTGAGTGGGATTTTGCAGTGTTTTGATTAAGTAGTTATTTGCTGTTGAATGTGAACATGTCTTGTGTTAATTAGATTATCTGTTGCAGGTGCACTGTTTTTACCACCGTATAGCCTGGTGTAGAGGGTTTGAAACTAGGCAGCACATGAGAAGGTGACTATACCGGACCTGCAGTGTGTCTGCTTAGTTGTAAGCATTTCTATTGATGTTGTTGTGACGGTAACCTGCAGGACCCTGAGGACTCTTCCAAAGAAAATGTTTTCCTATCTTACCCGTGCTGTCCCAAGTAATTGCCTCACTATGATGACTGGTATACTTCTAGGTTACCATAGACTGCAATATGACGTTTGTCCTTCCTGTCAGACTTTGATCCAGCTGTCCCATATTGCTTGTCCAATGGTGTTGAGTCTATCCTACGTTACTGATTATTGTTTATTGTTGTAAACAAATCTCCTGCATATGTCATAACGGTTTTGGGGTTGGATCCTCAGCAACACACAGCTTCACTGCTGCAGTTTTTAAATTAGGATAAGTGTCCCTCCCTTTCACCAGAACAGGGAGGGGTGTGTTTGGGATGGATGGATAGATTACAGATATGCCCTTTATTGTGTTTTGCATATCTGTATATGATACAAAGGGATTATTTTGCTTGTGTAGTATATTGCAAGTAATCCCAATGTCTGTCATGATTGCTGGTACAAGATGCAAGCCATTTTAACTTAACCTGCCTCTCAACAAATGCTAGTTTTTTTTCAGTTGCTTACACACAGTAATTTGTCTCTGTATCAACACTCTAAGCACAAACCATACAACATACAACACTTGGAGTCAAACATCTCTCTTCTTTGTAAAAATGAAGTTGCAATCAAAAACCCAACAACCCCATTCAAAATTGTATTTTTGGTAAGAAAAATGCTCAATCTGAATTAACCATTAATGGCTGCAGTAACAACAACACACTGTGCTTTGTACAAAACACAAATACTGTCTTTAGTACTTTGTATACACAATGACATTTTTAATTACAGTAATCAATACAATATGGTATTTTAAACTCATGGAAACAAAGCTGATTACAACATTTTAATTACAGTGCAGTGGTAAACATTATAATGTAAGGGATGGGGTGGGCATTGGATGGTGTTGTTACATGTTCATTGATATTAGCCAGCTCCTGCACTTGGATGGATAGACGTTGCTTTTTACTCCAAGAGGTTGTCTTGCAGATCTGTAGAAAATGCAAGAATATGATGTATTTCGTTGGAGTAAGGTGCTGGTACTTTTTTAACATACTGTACTGTCATACTGTGCACAGAAACTGTGCTGTGCTGTGTACTGTGTTATTTTACTGTATTACATGTACTTCACAGGACTACTCATTGTTTATCTTCACTGGGGAGCATATACATACTATTGTAGGACTGCACAGTATTCTACCGTGATGCAGAATGATGGGCAACAATTGCATAGTTACAGTGTAATGTATAAGGGTACAGTAAGACATACCTGTTCTGCAGTTTAAAGATTTGTATTATGTATGAATTCCACCATGTTGCGACTCAGACTGGGCTGGTCTCTCTAGCAAGCCTCCTTCATCATTAGGCCATGATGCATAGTATGCCATGATCCTGCAGTGTCCCTAATATCGTTCGAAAGACAGCATGCCTCTGACTATTGTCTTTAAACTTGGCCTCCTCCAATTCCTCTCTGTATTGGTCTTCCTCTTCCACCTTCTCTCACTGCCTCCATGTGTGCAAAGAATAAGAATAAGAACCAAGCTTATGTAAGGTCAATTTGTGGCCTTAGGACTAAGACAGATTGATGTTCAATTACTGTATAAGTGTAGTAATATCTGTAGCTGGGAATCGCCAATTGCAGGTACGTTGTGTACTTGGAATTTAAGAGTTTTCATTGTTTAACTAAGTGTCTACTGTATGAAATAGCGTGTAACGTTACGCAATGTTTTTTTTGCAGAATTGCAAACAAAGTGCAAAACTGATAGATGTGTACCTTTGGGTTTGTAGCATTGCTGCCTTGGTTTAAAGTATGGTCACAAAAGTTGTCTGAGCATTCAATATTAGTATGTAAGCAATCGGGAACAAAGCGAATTGCTTTGGAACAACAATTTCCCTCGCTTACTGGAGAGACCATGTCTTTTATCATATTTACTGTTTCTGGTAGTTCTTCCAACAGTCTCTTGTTAAAAGACCACAATAACTGGAGTTCTAAAAGGCATTTGCCATCCAGTGCGCAATAATCACATGACTGCAAAAGGAGTGTGTTCTGTGTTTAGTCTTTGTGTAATAATGTCCTTGCTTGCTCCAACCTTTTCATGAATCAGAGTTTTGCTCAAGGTCTTAGATGTCTAAGAAATATGTCCCTATTGAAACCAATTCAAGCAGTATTTGTATTGTTCTGTAAAGAAAAAAAAATGCTTGAAATGAATGAGAAATGTCATGCTACTATTTCGGATGGTTAGGCTTTCTAAAGACAACCCTCCCCATGCGTATAGCGGGAAGGACACAATGTACTGTTGGATGAGCCACAGGACTACTTAGGGTGGTGTGATAACATGGCATTTGGTTCCCCTGTGGTACTGTAGGCAAAGTAATGACCTGGACTCTAACCCAAATAAGCCCTGAAGTAGGGTAATTTAGAGGCTGCCGGCTTTCATGAGCAATCTCCATGCCAACAGGAAGTGCAGGCTCAGCGGCCTGCTCTGCCCTGGGAGTCGAAGTGTCGGAGTGGGAGAAGGCTGATGACTCAGTTGGAGGCTGATGTGGGAATGCCCCATCGCTGGGGGGCTGGGGAGTAGCCATCTCCCATGTCTGGCGGTGGCTCAGCGAGTCTCCCCTCTGCCTCAAAACTAATATTAACTGACAGTAACTGAGTGATTGTCTCAAAATTCAGATTTATTCAGGCCACCAGTGAATGAATTAACATACTTTTTTTTTTTACCATGGATCATCCCTATCCTTTATCTAGACCTGGTTCAGATCATTGGTTTACACAAAAGTTCATTTTTACAATTGGGACACCAGTGTCTAGTTGATAGGATACACATGGCAATGTCTTTTGCAGGAAAATATTTATGTGGATGTAAAAGATGTTTAGGACTTTTTATGGCTCCTTTTTATTGGTTCAGTTCCTTGTGCGCTGGGGTGGCCTTCATTTTGAAGACATTTTTTTCAACATCCAAAGAAGCATTCTTGTCATTGATTTATAGTCTTGTGCTTTCTCCATGTTCTGTCCACTTGAGCATGACCCAGAACATTTCCCTTAGTGAGGCTTATTTGCATTAAGGGCAACATTCAATTAATCACAGTTATTTGAATAAGAGATGAAACATGAGTATGTTCCAATTTATCGACTGCAAACACAAGCTACTTAAGCGCAATGTACACCTTTCTGTATGCTCAACAATATTTTAAATGTCTTCCTCAGAATCACTTGACAGGAATCTACTTTGATAAATGTTTTTACCACACCTTTCGTTTTCAATGTATTGCGGAACATTGAGACACTAAAGAACTTTAATCAGCCTAAATTCAGCACTTGGGAATACCATTGAATGGCTTAACTTCCATGATCCCTTCAGAACAGTCTACAAGTGCTGCGCCTTCACTGGAAAAATATGTCTACGATACATGATGTAACAAGCCCTGATAGGGTACCAATTAGGACCTGGTTAAATGCACACGGTTGTATTCATCATCAGGTAAGACACACGTGCAGTAGAGTGACCTTCAGCGCGGCCCTGATTTATGAAGACGGAGACTCTGCGTGGTTGAAATGGGTTGAATCCGACTGTGTGAGCCCCTGCCGGTGCTTTTAATTTACCCCCACCTTGGCCTTATTAGATTGAACCTCCTAATGGAGTCTGGATGGGTCTTTTAATAGTAGTTATAGTAGGGAGCTCCCCAAGGGGAACGAAGTAAAGAAAATCAGCCCCTCTAGCAACCGTAGAGCTAACTGAATAGGTCATCAAATAATTAGGCTTAATTAATCAAGATTTTCAAAGAGGCAATTTTCTTTTTCTGCATCCCACTGTTAAATAACCGTCTAATTATTTAGCAGCCCAGTTGGAATAGACACGCGCTCAAATTATTTTCTCTCTTATTCTGGAATCTCTACCAACCCACGCTGCAGGATGTGACACAGAGACAGTACTAGGACATTGAAAGGCTATCTGTCCCATGGATATCATAAACCGTGTCAGGATCAAATCTCATACTTCACAGGGACACCGTCAACTTGATACGCAGTGACACATTGGTCAATACTTTGGCTCATATACATCTCATCTCTTTCAGTTGGCATTAAGCTATTGGCACCTGATCGTCGACAAAGCTCTTTAAAGCGAATGCCCACAACAGTTAGGGTTCAGCATTCCAAACAAATTCCATGTGTACCCCAGTGATGAATTTCCATCTCTCTCCCAGCATCTTCTTCTATATTTTCAGTATTATCAGCAACAACACAAATTATTGCTGTTAAAATGTCTAGAGCAATCAGCCAGTATAATATAGCTGCCAAAATACGAAAGATTTTGGATTGTTTTTGGATGAGTATCCCCATTAACTAAAAAGACAAGAAGCTGTTTATTCTTGAGATTGTGGCTTGGGGTTCCTCTGCCTGTTCAGGTAGTATTATAACAATCAAATCATTTATTGCTTGATTTCCTTTCCATTTCTGCATTGACATTGTCAATGAAATACAAGGTTTAAAAGAGCCAAACCTCTTTGACCATGAATATAATATAAAATTATTTCCTGAAAGCACTAAAACTAATCGTATAGACAGGAATTTATTTGAATAGCTCGCAATTATAAAGTGTTTGTTGTCCATGGGGACCCACCCACTCTGCCATACTTATACACATGCGGAGGCGCAAATCAAAGTCTGTCATAAGGTCTATGCTGTAAATCTAAATTGTCTCTGTGCACTTTGGTGATAATTTCTTTGTTTATCATTCCTGACATGTGTCCATTGTACATTTAAAGGAAACCTATGTATGTTGACCACATTTCTTAAGGATAGCTGAATAGGCTGCAATACCACAGGATGGATGTCTTCATCCAGAATGTGAAAAAGTACATGAGGAGACCACACATACACTTCTCTTTGGACAACTCCAGAATACTGGAATAAAATGTACCATCTGTTCCATTTTAATATATCTTCCAAAAAAATCCAAAATAATCGCTGGCCGTTTCCCCTAGAGTAAGATTATTTTCTGGCATGAAATTTCTGTGACCATGCAAGTCAATCAGTGTTTCTCAGAATGGTATCAGTGATTGTATCAGTCCATTGTTGTGAGCAATAGGTGCCCTGAGTGTGTGGCGCTACAGCAGTTTACCCCGTTGTGAAAAGTCTTGTCTGCTTGTCACCACTGTGTTAAGGTTGCTGATTCTTTTCAAAAACAAGATTCAATACGCTACTCTGCTTCTTAGTGGATACATCAAGGCATCCTATTATTAATTGTTTGTGACATCCATGATGGGGTAATTAACATACCAGTAGAAATTGTGTCTCACCATTGTCTCACAGAGAACATAACTGGAACAGCATCTGCCGTGTGCATGTGCAGGCCGTTGATGGTGGCATTTGACAAAGGAGCAATGCATCAGCAAATGTGCATTCCTGCATTATCCTTTAGCACTGCGTGGAAAAGGTGTGTCTGAGGTCAAGCCCCAGTAGGGACCTTGATAGCACTTATGTGTGGCTAAATTAGTTCAAACATCCTGCAGCACTCAAGTGATACACAGCCCATCACATGTAAATGTTTCTAAGGTCTCCTTCGACTCCAGAACTAGAGCTACGCCGTATTTACAGGAGTATACGCTGAAATTGTTCAACAGAAATCATTTCATCACGTGGGAAGCAATCAGCATCAGTACCGCATTCTAAATTCCAAGTACCAGACAGTCAATGTTTATCTGTGATGGCACAACCAGCAATACTGAAAGCTCCAAATACAAAAAAATAAATGCATTCTGTTCAGTTTTTTTCCCAGTATACATAATTTAAATAATAATTGTAATAAATAAATAAAAAATAAAAAATAATAATAATAAACCAAAATATAAATTCATAGTTCAATACTGACCTCAAAAAAGGTTTACCAATGCTGTTACATATCTATTTTGAATAAGAAATTAGTAACATGAAAGGATTACAGTGCGAGCAGCAAGACAAATTAGGTATGCAATGTCGATCCATTTGTCATTTTGCAGGCAGAATAAATTCAATCTTGCTTGTCTAAAAAAGTGATTATCAATGATTAAATGGGTAAAAGAGATTGTTTAAATCTTGAAATAACACTCATACTGAAATGGAATTTACTATTTTGCTGAAAGAGGAGAGGACAGCTACCTTTAGTTTGATGTATCATTTAATTGGAAAAAATGTATTGTTCATCTTATCATTACTTTTTATCAGTTACTTTGGTGTGCCTTTTGATGTTTTGGTTGCTCCTTGATGAGAGCAGAAAAATTACATAATTATTTATCAGTGTTCGTTCACTACTATTACCTGTATCATTGGTTTCAACATTGACACTATAAACTATTGGGTTATAAAACAGGCAAAAAACATTGGTTACAACAATTGATACTTTCAACTTCTGGGTTAAAACACAAGACAAATTGGGTTCATGTATTATCTTATTTTTATGGCTGGAAAACATTAATAGTAATAATAATAATAATAATTATATTACGCCAACACAAAGGGTTATCTAGACACAGCCTAGTTGGGCCACATATTACAATGGTATCATTGGTTTGCTTACAACAACCCTGTGCTGAATAGATGCACACATGCATGTGTGTGGCTACCAACCCACACAAGCACAGGAATGCATCAAACAAGCAGCAAGCAATCAACTTCATTATATTCACCAACTCGGGGCATTTCATCAAATGAAAGTGAAACGAAAAAGAGCAAAACAATTGGAGGGGGGTTATGCGGCAACTGAGAATATAAGTGAACCAAATCACAAGTCTTGTTTTGTTTGTCGAAAGCTCAAAGGCTCAGCTGTCCTAAAGGAGCCCCAAATTCTCTTGAGGTTTAATTAGTGTATCCGATCTTCAATGAAAACAAAAGTACACAGTGTGAAACAGTTCTTCTTCAAAGACACACTCTGCATTGGTGGCAATGAGGATAAATATGCCATTAAACAAAAAAAAAAGCTTTTGTATAGTTTTTCCTGAACTGCTTGAGAAAGTGTGAGACCATCATCTCCAAAATTCAGAGTGTTTATTATGCGTTAATGTAGTGGCATTACTACCCCCTTTGAATGTGTCTAAAGAAATCATTTGCAGCAGTTAGAAGAAGGAAGGCATCACATGCAGTGTCATTATTTATTAATTTCTCGAAACAGAAGACATCTTCGTACAAGAATAAGTATGGGCTAGTTTGATTAAAAGATATTTGAGGCCTTGGAAACAGCGTTCATCTGAGAGGCTGCAGGGAGATGGGTTCCTATACACCCCGCCCCCCCCCCCGCCCCCCCCCCCCGCCCCCCCCCGCCCCCGGCCCGGGGGGGCCGGGGGCCCCGGGGGGGGGGGGGGGGGTATAGGAACCCATCTCCCTGCAGCCTCTCA
>JAVQJS010026691.1:0-20650 GCA_036024795.1 Galaxias rostratus | reverse complement strand
AGAGCAGATAGTTTTACACAACAGTACCAAACGTTTCTTTTGAATGTGTACCATTGTATATAAATGTATATGATTGGTTTTTAAGGTGATTTAAGTGATTTTAGAGTTTAAATTTATCCAATCAATGCACTTGGTCTAGAGACTGTTTGAAACTTAACAATTAATACATGAAAGGATTAGATTAATTTAGATTATGTGTTGCACTAATGTGTAACTAATGTGTTACTTTACAAAATCCTATAATTGTAATTATATAACAAATAGATAATATATATAATTGAAATGTACAAATATAAGATTCATAAATTAGTCACATACAGCTCTGAGTATTTAGGAATGTTTCCCTTAGTACACAATAGGGATACAATGATTATATTGTGGGTGGTTAAACGCACCCTGTCAAGTAAAAGACAAACAGTTGTATCCTTAGCCTAATAGTCCTCAAGCTGTGCCAAGCGAAGTCAGGAGATCAATTTAGTTTGTTCTAGCCTTAGGCCTTCCCAAACAACAGATAGAATGACACCAATTAAACAAAAAGCAAACTCAACTTTATATAAACATTCTTACATTAAATGTTTTTTTCACTCTTGCACCCATTGCTCAGGCCTGAGTAAATACTTTTATCTTGTGATGGAAATAGTTGTCTTGTGTTAACATTTTCTTCCTCTTTATACTCACTTGCAATAATTCCACTGAAGCATAAATAAGTTCACTAAACATTATAAAAGATTTCAACAAAAGGGTTCTTTTAACAGCAACTTTATTTTGTGGAAACTTTGCTTGTGTATACAGATTATTTCAATATGCTTTATAATAACGTCATTTATGTTTAAACAACAACTTGTTTACACATTGCATTGTACGGTTGAGTAGCTTTGCTAAAGTCTGATTTTACATGTGTTGGAGGCACACATGTTAAGCATTTCCCACTTTGAACTATCACAAGGAGATGTTGTTTGTTTTGATTGGCAGTTAATTGCTGGAATTTGCCATTCATCAGCCACATTTCTTCAATCTGTAATGAACAGGGGGCATTTTATAATGTTTGAAGTCATTGTGTGCACAACACAACGTTTTTGTTATCAAGAAAAGTTCTAAAATTGGCTTGCATGTGACTGGCCAAGAAATATATAGTTTTTACTACTGTGTTACAATGTTGCCCATTACTAAAAACACTAGAACATTTAGTCAATTGCACACCACTTCCACCTTTCAGAGGTCATCAGATGTCATCGTCACTGCTTCTGACCTCTACCAAAGAAAGCGGCTTAATTCTCGTCAGTTACCAGTGAGCAAGAGAGGAAGCCACTCTTAAGCATCCAGGTTGTTAATAGTGGAGATAAAACGTTTAAATTGGCCCAAGGCTGTTGAGATGGAGCAGGCTAGCATAGCAGCAGAAAGGGGCTCTTTGTGAGACACCCATTCTGACGTCAGGAGAAGGACCATAAAGACATAAATTCAGATTTTCTCATAAAACAACACTGACTGAAGAGGATCATTGTGTTTGCCTCACATTTACTAATACGCTTAACTAATAGCCTTTTCTTTGCCTCTTATGAGCTGGGCCAGATGTTTCTCTGCCCTCAGATCACTGAAAAGAAACACATCTGAAGGGTTTCTGTCTGTCAGAGTCATAGGCTAGTCATTACAATAGAATATACAGTAACCTCAAGTTATTCAAGTCGTTTTCAAGTAGAGCTAACAAAATGCTGGAGATGCTTGGATACCACCCGTTTCAGGTAGGCGGACTCGAAATACAGATTGCTGTTTTTTTCATAAGATATGTTTATGTTAACACAGAGGATCTCATCCTTACATTAATAGCTTACAATAAGATTTTGAGATAAGAAGAGTCAAGTAACGTATTCATTTGATATTTGCTCAACCTTCTTTATGCTTCCAATTTGGATTTTAAAAAATGTGGATTCACAATGGTTCAAGCTTAAATATGATGCTTTGCAAATCTCAATATTTTATAAGTAGTTATATCTATGTCGGAAAGTGTTTCTCTATTCCAATGTGTCTGTAAACATGAGAATGGCAGGGAATCAATATTACTGTAGGAGAACTTTAATTATAAAATAATAAAACAATTTTTAAGTCGTTCCCTTGATGTTTATGTTCAAGATCTAGATTGATTACCAAAGTTGCATCCGTGAATCAGTGGATCAGTATCACTTTTATACAGTAGTATCATTATTCTCAATTGGTGTTACCATGCTTAGAAACATCCCCTACAGGCATGATGTAGGCACACCGGTCACTACGCTTTTCTGATCAGCCTTCCTCAAGCCTTTCTTTCCTATTTTAAACCCTGCCACACTTTTTCCTCCTCCTCCGCCCTTATCCGTTACAACCCTGCAGGTACAGACTCACCTGGAGAACCCCACCAAGTACCACATCCAGCAGTCCCAGCAGCAACAGGTTAAGAGGTACCTGGGCAAGCTGGGCTCCCAGGTGGTGAGCCTGCCCTGTCCCAACCAGCCCTCCGACCACGGGGGCATGCCGGTGGGGCCGGGCAACAGTGCCCCAAACAGCCCCATGGCCCTACTGACCCTCAACAATAAAGAGGTACTTCCCACACTGACTTACTCAACAGACTACCGCGCTTGTGTTTAGTAAGATCGTTCATTGTATTTTGGAGCCGAGAAAAAGCAGTACAGATTACAATTATTTTTCATGAGGATTTTCTTTTCGAAATGATTATCAAATGTATTTATGAATATTATTTTATGATGTAGATGGACGATGTCATTGATGATATTATCAGTCTGGAGTCGAGTTACAACGAGGACATCCTCGGACTGATGGATCCGGGGCTTCACCTGGCCAATACGGTGTGTGTGCTTGTCTACTGTACAACTCGGCTCATGCTATGTTAAGTAGGTCTGCCGTGCCCTAAGCTGTGACAACATAATGCCACTGTCTCAACATCTCTGTGCTCTCTGTGTCTGTCGTCAGATCCCAGTTCAGGCTAACTTGTTGGACATGTATGGTAACCAAGGGATGCCCCCTCCAGGCTTGGCCATTAGCAACTCTTGTCCTTCCAATATCAAAAGGGAATACTCTGGTGAGCCACGTTTGATCAGCCTCTTTGCCCAATGCATACTGTGACATGAACTGCTACATGCTACAAACACAAAAGGCATTGTGCCTTTAAGTCTGCCACAAATATTGTATTCATCGAGCACAGCATGTCCAAATAAATTGCTACAATCCATTAAAAACATGCAAATTTTTATAACAACTTTATTTAGTAGTGCTCATGTTCGTTCCCCCCTGCCAAGCAGAATCAACAATAATCATTTAAAACACTTTGGGTGTCTAGATAAGTGCCATATCAAATGCAGTCAAATATTATTTGATGTGGACTAAAGGCCAATGTACATACATGATACGTGTAAGTAATTTAGTTTCAGTAAAGTTAATTCTAAAGTGCTAACTCAGTTTATTATCTCAACAGTTTCCCCTGCTATCATGCACATTCTGGACAAGCCAGTGTCGTGTGGCAAATATGACAGCTATCAAAGGCCTGATGGATTTCCCGTAGGTATGTTTGATGATGTAGCCGAAGACAAAACTATTGATGATTTGAACAATGTATATAGATGAGCTTTTACACAAAAATCAACTTAAATAGGTAATATTCACTCATTATATTTGTTCTCCGCATGATTTCAGAATCTGAAGTCAGAGCCATGGCAAAAGAACGGCAAAAGAAGGATAACCATAACTTAAGTAAATCTTTATATTGTAGTTTATATAATATTTAAATAATATTGTGGTTACACGATATTGTTATTGTGAAAAAGTATGTAAAATCAGCCAAACTATCAAGGAACATTATTTTATGTCCCCCAAAATGTTTTGTTCTGTAGTTGAGAGAAGAAGACGGTTCAACATAAACGACAGAATTAAAGAACTGGGAACCATGATTCCAAAGTCAAACGATCCGTAAGTGTCTACTGTAACATTTGCTACTTGTTTTTGGAGGAATATTTGGACAGACAGTGCGAACCCCACATCTATTTTGAGAAAGTCCACACCCTGAGGCGTTTTCCCTTCAGGGATTGTTTGGTGAATTGAGGGTGTTGTCACTGGATTTTAGAACGTTGGATTGAATCTAAGAATACGGGGTGTCTCTGTGTGTGGTGCACTTAGGGACATGCGTTGGAACAAAGGTACTATTCTGAAGGCCTCAGTGGATTACATCCGAAAACTCCAGAGAGAACAGCAGAGGGCCAAGGAGTTGGATAACCGACAGAAGAAGTTAGAGCACGCCAACAGACACCTTTTGCTTCGGATACAGGTACCAGTCTTGCACTGACAAGAGGAGAATATGAGAGGCAAAATTATGTAGTTACTACAAAGAAAACGTAGTTATTTTGCGTTTACACTGAAGTTAGCACTTTATTTATGCTGTATTTTTTTGTTTTGCTTCATTACAATGAAACTCCCCTTCATTTGATTCAGGAGTTGGAGATGCAGGCTCGTGCTCACGGACTTACTGTGGCCTCCTCAGCCATGTGCTCTGCTGAACTCATAGGCCGGTCTATCAAGCAAGAACCAGCCATTGGGGACTGCCACCGAGACATGTACTCTCTCCATCCCCAACACCACAGCGCCTGCACTCCAGACCCAGCGAACCCCACATGCCTTGACCTAGAGGAAGGCCCTTCCAGCTTCACAGAGGGCCAGGTGGGTGATGCAGGCCCCTATGCAGCCAACAACAAGGTGGGCTCTAAGCTAAATGATATCCTGATGGATGACACTTTGTCACCAGTCAGAGGGGGAGACCCCTTGCTGTCGTCCGTCTCCCCAGATGCCTCAAATGACAGTAGTGGCAACAGCAGCATAAGCATGGAGGAGAATGAGCAGGGTTGTTAGCACTCTCTGCTGGCGGAGCAAGTCATCTGCATTTCCATCCCTCTGACCCTGTAACGATCCTTTCAGTAGCCTTCCACTGACGGTGGGACAAAAATATTTGTTAGTGTTTACATTAAATCTTTATCACCTGCTTTTATTTATATATTTTATTTTGTTTCTGTACACTCTAAAATATAATTTCACAGCCTGAAGAAAAACATGATTATTCAATACTAATAATGAATAATGTTAAATGACAATTATTATAGTAATGGTTATGATTTCAGGATATTTTTTAATTATGATTTTGATGCCTCTATTATGGTAAAGTAGTTTTCTAAACTTGATTAAGTTGTTTCTTCCAAAGAGTCTAGGGACATTGGAAACATTTTTTCTTTTTTGTGGTACTTCAAACACTTCCATTTTAATCAAAAGTATAAGCTAATATAAGCAATAATATAGGAAAAATATGTCCCATATTTATTACTTTCCTTGACACGTTCGGTGTCTTAGATTGAACTAGAGGCCTTATAAGATTTGCACACAGTATGTCTTAATTGTGGTAACAAAACCATTAGCTCTTTGAAACATATTTGTGCCAGTCTTCCCAAATAAGAACTGAAGGATCTTTTGTAAACAAAGTATTTTATATAGATCAATCACTGAAAATAAACTATATCTATTGATTTGTCTATGAGAAATTATAAATAAATCATAAACTCAGAATATATAATAGCTAATATAATATTCTTAATCTCTGACTTTCAGTGAACCTAATGCAAGCATAATTAATGAATTCACTGTCTCTCGTTATAATAATACATTAAATGTATAGATGCCTTTCTAGAAACCCAAGGTCACTTTACATGGCATAAATATACAGCAGTTTTAAGCTTTCAGTATATTTAGTTTTAAATTAATGTTTATGTAATTTTGCTAAAGAACGTGAGATCTCAGTTTTCAACGGCACGGTACAGATAATAGTTGTTCAAGAATATGAAAATTATAAATATATACTATAAAATATTACATAAAAACTTGTATTTATGTTAAATCTAAAAAAATTATTGCAGTGAGTTATAACTCTGATACTGCATCAGGTAGTAAAAGAAACATATTTGTTTATGACTTGTCCATTCATTTCCTAAATTATTATATTTGTTATTGGATAATTTGTGTTATTTACCTGCTGACCCATTTTGCATGTTATATTCAGCATTTTTTTTTTTCAATTTTGTTAAAATGTATATTGTGAAGGACTAAAAGGAGATGTGAGATTTTTGTATGTAACATATTACAATGTCAAAACACTGGAATGATGTCCATCTATTGAAAAGTGGTTTGATAGCAAATGCCTTTAAATAAGTCAATATACTAACTATTACATTTTGGGGTTTTCTATTGCATACTATGTTTATTTGTATGATTGTAGTTTCTATAAGCTGTAATGTGTAAAAGTAAATTTTTACAGTTTTAACAGCTGTAGTATTTTAAATATGCATCTGAAAATATTAGCAATCTACCGTAAGTTACACAACTGATCAGAGAGCCTAATTACGGTCATCTTTCTGTTCTGTATAACTATGCAATGGTTACATTTGTGCCTGTAGTTCTGTGTGGTACCTGTCTTGCAGAACCTTCAAAGAATTAGGCTGTTTTTTAATTTCCTCGTCATGATGTAATGAGTAGTTTAAAGCGCTTTAGCACAGTGATTTACTGTACATTGATTGAAGTGCCTTACAGTCTTTTTTTTCTGATTTTTTTTACCTTGTACATTTTAGAAGTTTTACACCAAGGTTTACGATTTTGTGGTTGATTTCCTGGTATTTGGTGCTTTGTTGCAAAAGAGCTGTAATTCCCTAAAGGAAGCAGAAAGAGAGGGGGATGAAAAAATTATAGGTAGTCACTTACTGTTTCAGCCTTACAATTTGGGATATTCACATCGGACATCAAACCCGATTTGTTTTTAGGGGAGAAGATTATTCACTGAGCTTAAGACAAATATTTAACTTTATAGTATGTGCCAAAATGTGTTGCCAAAATCCAAACATGCAAAGAACGAATATAATATAGAAAATGTTTTTACTGGTTGTAAATGTGCACATTTTATGGATAACAAAGATTATTATCATTATTATGAAGTTGAATGGCAGATACAGGTAAAGCACAAAATAGTCAGTTTAAGCTACTTACAAGGATATTGACTGTCAGCACAACAGTCAACTATACACTTCAGAATAACCAGACTGGCCAAACTCACCATATTTAAGCCGGAGTAACCTCCCTGTTATCCAAATCGGCTTACCTACCAAACAAGGGGGTAGTTTCTGAAATACTTCACCCTTTATAGCAGTTTTTTCAAATGTTGTGAATTGCACAGTGGCCATGATGGAATTGTCATGCTGTTAGCCAAATGGCACATAATGGATTTACCACTAAAATTGACAAAAACGTGGTGGGTTGGTGTTATGTATTTTCTGGTTGTCATTTATCTATTGCTCAAATATACACTGCCTTGTTCTGCTGATGTTCATATTTTGCATTGCATTGTCCTCTCACTGCAAGATGAAGCATTAGTAAAGCACTGAGTAGATCAGTGTAAACAACTTAAACTCAACTGAATGTGGCGAATATCTTGTAAGAAACACATTAAACGTTTAATCTGAATACACATTTTGTTCTCTGGGAGATTGATGAATGTGACATCTGTTTAGAAAGGTTTAATTCAAACCACACATAAATTATTGTTTAGTACACTAAATGTTTCATGTTGTGCTCATTCATTCTTTGAAGCTTGTCCTTGACGTTAACATTGCCTTCCGTTGGTATCACTCCTTAAACCAAGCTCTGCACTCCATTTCTGGTAAGCCTGGCACAGAACATCATCACAGATGTCATGGAAAATGTCTAAAAAGATCAATAAAACAGAATATTACATCACGTGAAATGGAGCACAATTCGCCATGGCTAAACTCATCACATGCTTTGAATTGCAGAAATGGGTCTGCATAGTGCAACATCTTCAATCCAATGGAAGGCGAACTTAGATCGTTCTCATGATTTCCATTGGCTGGCTTGAATCGCTTCACATAAAAGTACCATGATTTGTTAATAGTTTTTTTTTTGGGGGGGGGTGTAATTTTACATGCAAGGTGTTATGTCTATTTTTACCTGCACATCCCAGTCCTTTTGGGAGTGGCATCCTCAGAGAGCCGGCCGAGTGCTTCAGGCGATCCCTGAGAGCCCTCTGCACCAAGGCCAGAGTGCAGTCCTGGTGCCACACAGGCAGCTCCAAACCCTCCATGCACTGGATGATCTGGGTCTTCTGCTGCCCTGTCAGCAGACCCATCTGATGGGCAACGTAGACCATGAGGGCCATGTCAATGTTTACTGCCTCCCCATGCAGTAACGCTGGTAGCACTTTCTGCAGACAAAAACACAAAAATGAACAAAGAATATTGAATCATGAATGTATTGTTGTTCATTTAATTTTACCAGAAGGCACACATATTGTATATACAGCTCCTAGCTAAGTTGTAAAGTATTACAGTTCATAAATGTATGTATTCATAAGTCATAAAACTGGAAGACATGCCCAGACACAATTAGACAAGTGCAACCTTCGCTACATCAGATACCTCACCATCTCTAACTCCGGACTAATCAGGTGACCAAAGTCCACTAGCCGGTCTAAGTCATCCTCCCACAGGTTAGGCGCCAGTTCCTCTAACATGGTTTCTATGGCAATGCGGGTGGATGCGGCAGCAGCGTCACCGCCATCGGAGGTGTCACTGTGGAACCTTGAGTCCAGTAGATCCTGACCGTGAGTCTCCAGAAGCTCAAACAAAGCTCTGTGTTTCATTAGAGCCATCTATAAAGCAATTCAAAATGATCGCAGAATGTGGGTTTTATAATTCAAATGTAGGTAAATGTATTTAAATGTGCACCTGTACCTGTACGTACAGCATATATACATAGAAGTGATGCATGAGGTAGGGTCTCCACCACAGTTCATACCATGCTTTTTAGTGTTGTTGAGTGTTTAGTAACAGCAGGTGTCCCACATATCATGTCACATGCAGGGTCGGTCTATGGCGAGCACCTTCAGCATCTCTGCCATCCCATTAGAAATATGCCGACGGGGAACCGTTCGAATGAACGAACGATCTAGGAACGTGGCCACAGGCGGGATGTAACTCCCCAGTTTGTTCTTGCCCCCAGCAAAGTTTACTCCGTTTTTGGCGCCAACGCTCGCATCTATGTAGGAGAGCAGGGTGGTTGGCACACGGATATAGGGAGTCCTCCTGCGGTAGAGTGATGCTGCCAAACCAACCACATCCAGACACACCCCGCCGCCGATGGCAATGATAGGCTCAGAGCGCCTGTCAATCCCGAAGCTGTGGACCTCCTCCAGTATCCTAGTCACCAGCTCCATGGACTTGTTCTCCTCCGTGGTGGGCAGAGGAAGTATCCTGTAGAGAACACGACTGGCCTCAAGATACTTGATTAGCATGGGGCCGTAAAGTTCATTGACAGTCTCGTCAATCACAATAAAACGTTTCACCGGCAGCGTGGGGTCCCCTCTTAGGGCTTTGAGCTCCTCTCCGTCCCCTAGGTGTCCCCAAAGGAGCGTGTCATTCCCCACCTCAAGAAGGTTGTCAACCTGAATGACTCTGTAGGTGAAGACAATGGGGCTGACCACCATCCATGAGAGGCCACGTCCTGAACCACTTTCAATGCTGACATGAAAACAAAGAGACAGTGTGTCAACAACAGAGTGTTATTTTGTTATTAGGGGTTCTCATTAGCCATTGCCCCAGGAGCCCCAACTCTTCCCGGGCCAAACAAAAAGGGAGAAACAAAGGCAGAAATGGCCATAATGCATTATCACATGCTTAGGGTAACAGTTGCTTTCAATTACCATAGGTTTAGCACACAAGGGCTTAAAAGACAAAACACGTGCAAAATATGACACACGTGCAAGCTATGACACACATCTGTTGCTTAACTTGCTGTGGGTCACAGCCAAGGTCACAACAGAAACGCTAGCAGTGCCATAAATAGAAAGACATTTAATCTCAACCCCTGTACCGTCCAAGAGACAAACAGCATACATGACTAATCTTCAGCACACCTCATGACATTACCTCAGATAATTATACTAGCATATTCAACTATTAAGAAGCCAATTTGTTGCCCAATTCCTTGGTCACATTGGGTCAATTTGTCACATAGGTTGTGTGTCACATTATGTAGCATGGTCTTCTCATGCATTCAAGATAGTTTAAACAATTTATTTTTGTGTGTTTGTGTTTTGGTGTTAGTAATTGCACTTACATTTTAGAGGCTGATACCCTGCCTGTACCCTCCAGGGACTCCTGACTCTGTCTCCTCCATGTGCCATTTTCCTGGACAAGACTGCACACCTTCTCTCTGTCACTTGAAGAGTGCATACTGTACAGTCTGCTGGTCCCGTGGTACGTTTATGAGTGAGTGTGCAAGGAAGGATTGGGAAAATGTCATAGGGAGCTTCAAGTGTCAGGCCAAGGAGTGAGTGCTGTAGTGATGTGTCGTTCATGAACAATTTGTTCCTTTTGAACAAATCTTTAAAATGACTCGGGACTAACGTTTAGTCTCAGTGAGTGATTCGTTCATTTTGGTTACGCATGCGCTACAACAGTTGTATTTGAGTCTATTCTTTCTTTCAGTATAGTTCGGACAAGAAACCAAAAAAGAATAATGCACCCCTCAAACTGGTTCTTCGGGTCTGAGTTGTTCGTTAATTCTCACGTGACAGCTCGGCATAGAAATGATACATGTTATGTTCGCAATTGTTTTGTAGTTACGACTTTGCCGATTCACTCAACAATTAACCAATTTCTGTTTTCAATGCTACGCCTACTACTAAAAGATGAGCTTACCCATCGAATGCATCTTCGGGCCTGTGTGAGTAATTTGTTCAAACAGATAAGTTACCCCTCAAATAGATATTCATATCTGTCAGAGTGATTTGTTCAAAAGATTAGTTCACCCTTTAAATGGATCTTCGGGTCTATGTCTTCGTTCACTGGTCACGTGATTGCTGCACAGGGAAGGCAAGAGAGATCAGACAATATAAACTAGCAGTTCACCCTCAGGTATTGAGTGTCTCGTCCACTTGTAACGTGACTGCTTCATTCTTAGACTATGAAAACGTTTGTAATTGTTATTGGTTTTTGGATGAATACACGTCAATTCTCATTAACCCCAAAATGTATACCTCAGTTTATGTATTGGGACGACTGTCCTATATAGTTCGGGTTTGTCTTTTATGCATAGGTTTTCACTGAAACTCGTGACATCTCTTCTGGTTGATCTTTCGGTGTGTTTAGTCTTAGGTCCTAAGAAAACAAAACAAGAACAATTCTTTGACAACATTTTATTGATATTACATCATGCTAAATTGCACAGAAAAGCATGAAGGATGACTAAATTAAATAGACTGGATATTTGTAAAGTAACTTATGAAGGCGTACAAACGAGCTGTGAACCATTATAATACCTTGAACTTTTACAAGCAACAGTCAGTCCAGTCTGAGAAGGCTGGAAGGAGACAAGGGTGAGCTTTGCTGAAAAACTTGCCGCACCTTTCAACTCACCACAGACTTATTAGCTCACCCCACGCCCATTTACTCCACCACATATTTACTTCACCGCACACCTATCTACTCCACAAGTACAGCAGCAGGGGTATGCTCTGTGGATGGGGACTGGGAAGTGAGAAATATTCAGTGGAAGCAGATTTCAGAGACTTCAATGGCCAGCTCCAGGAACTCTGCTGTCTCCTGACAGGGGTTGCAGGCGCCACAGTTTAACTCCAGGTCACAGCTGCAGCAGTCGCCTTCCCATTGCTCACTCTGACTGGAGGCCTTGGCATACTTGTACGAGGGAAAGCAGGTACTCATCGCCCTCTCACATGTGTCTGGCAGCATCACAACCAACTCGTAGAAACGACAGTACAGGCAGGTCAGCAGAATAGCAGCGCAGTCGTCTGGTGGGAAAAGGGGAGTTTTACTTGCATTGATTTTCCCCTTCATTTTCAATAAGTAAGCAGCAATTCCATTAGCTGGCACATATTTTTTGTAAGGGCCAACACTACAAAAGCACGTTTGTTTTGGAAAGTTGTGTTACTTTGAGAAAGCTTTTATTCATTTATTTTGAGGAGACCATATTGATCTCAGCCAGAATAGAGCATGGGGTTCGGATGTCAAAGCCAACTATACCTCCAGAGTCAGGTTGATAAGAATCCATGTAGGAGAAGTGGCCGCTACCATTTTGGTACCTGCTGTCGGAACACAAGGAGAAACTGGATACACTCCACTCACTGGCTTCTCCTGGAGAATCTAAACTCACTTTATCCGGGTCGTGCTCCGAGATGGTACTCAGTCTGCGCACGCTGACCACAGGTTTGCCCTGATTTTCCCTGGAGGATTTGATTAGGGGCTTAGAGGTGTGTCCTACAAATCGACAATACAAATCACCAGCACAATGTCTTGAATACAGAACGCATCCAAAGTGGATGCAAACATTTCTGAAAAAGCCAACACCATTACAAACAGTCCACATATATGGATTCATAGTTCATACTGATGTCTGGAATACATTTAGCAGGAAAAGTATTGTTTTGTATCGGTATATCTTCTATGGCAAATTAAATAACATATTATAAATTGTTTTGTTTTTAAAAAATAAGACTAGAAAAATGTGTTGATAGCAGCTTCAAAAAAGCCATCAAGACAACCATTGCATCATCTGCTCTTTTTTAATTATTCAGCCGTCCTCTAACAGTCATTCTCAGAACTGTGTCCTTATATTGAACTACTGCTATATAAAGTCTTAATTGGGTCCAAATGATCAATTATCATCTTATATTTTTAGATAGATTCCTTTCCTGTGAGTGTCAATAGCAAATATGCCACCTGAGCAGAAAATAATCTGAAGAACTAAGAGTTGGTAATGAGTTATATCCTCCGCCTGTTTCAACCATGTGGAATTAGATTTTTTATAAACATAGGCTATCTGGATTCTGCATTATGGTTGAATACTTATTTTTATCTTAACATGAGGCAGTTTATTCAAAAAAAGTCAAACATACCCCCAGTTGGAGAACCTCCCTTCTTTCCTTGTTGTAAACCATCATTATCATGGATTCTGACTTGAGATGACATCTTGGTCAGAAATAAACAAAGAATTCAACTAACTGTCTCTGTTCTAAAAAAACATAATTTATTCACATCAACTTATCCTTGCAGTGGTTTCAATAAAGAGGAAAAGAAAATGTACTTGTCTGCAGCATCACAAGCATCCAACTGTGGAAACTGTAGCCTCTCAAACACGAGAGCCCCAAGAGCTCAAGCCTTGAACACATTAGCGCTTGCATCATTGCACACACCCATCAAAAAATCGATCCCAACAAGCCCATGCTACACAGCAAGGATATGGCACAGGATCCACTTAATTATGGTAGTAATCATAAGAATGCACCATTTTGTCAAATGTAGGGCACACCTTGCACCTAACTCCACAATCTAATTCATCATGTTGCAATCCCTACAGCACAAATGTGTAACCATCAAACAATTATGAACAGTCAGTGCTTTAATAGAATGTTCTGTACAGAAAAAAACCTGAAAGGGTACTCTACCTTACCAAACTAATTTTGTGCACTTCCTAGCTTCAAGCCATTATTCCGTTATTACTATTGACCAGCTGAAGTGGAGACATTACCACACTGATAAAATACTGAACACGGTCATAACTCACTCGATGATGAACGCGTGCCCTTCAGATATAATGACTTTACATGATTTCTCCCTTGCGCTTTCTCTCTCTCTCTCTCTCTCTCTCTCTCTCTCTCTCTCTCTCTCTCTCTCTCTCTCTCGCACACACACACACACTAACACTGTGCCGACTCTTTTCATAAGGGATTTATTATTCATAGGTCTTGTTTTACAATCATGGTGATGTTATAATATCAAAGCTCAATTAGAACTAGTTGGGGTATTGAAAAAAATGAAGACAAATTTACAAATTCTATATTAAAATTGTTGTCTCAACATTAGGTTAACTTTTTTACTGAAAGTAAGATATTATGAATAAATTAGATTATGTTGGCAGTGTAGAGTTCAATTTCCAATAGCATTCTGTTATACTACATATATTGTAAGGAACGGAGAACTACAAAGGTTGCTCACAATTGGAGCACCAGGATAGTGTGCGATTCAAAGCATTCACTGTGAAGTGCCGACCATAAATAAAAAATATTCCCTTAACTTTGGTGTCTCTGCTGCCCATGATTCTACAATAACATTAGATACATACACTTTCAACAATCTTGAGATAAAGCAAGAGCAAATGTTCTCATCGTTGTCTTCAATTAAGAGACGGTACGGAGTAAAAAAAAAAAAACGGATCAGACTGAAATAACAACATCAACATACCCTACACATAAACAAAAAGAAAAGGACACAAAGTCATTCCTCCAATATGTGATCACGTGTGTTTGGTGGAAGGTGATGCCCTCCTACAAGTCTTTTGTTTTGGTATGGGACCGTCCCACCGGCTGCCAGTAGGGAGAACCTCACTGTGAGTAGAGACACAGGTCGGGCCGTCCTCACAGTCAAAGAGAAGGCACGCGGTCCAGCTGAAGGCTGCCCTCGTCGTGGTCCATGGCAGGGCTGTGGCCGTGCTCGTCCGCGCTACGAGGCGATTCGTAAGGGAAGTTCTCACAGATCACCTCGTCTTCCTGCTCCTCTTTTATGCTGGGTTGATAAAGAAGGGAAAAAGCAATAAACGAATGTGAAGATCCTCAGGGTCATTTTTACTCTTTGTGTTAACATAACTATCAAACACATTGTTGACTGTTCCTAGGTAGTTAGATCCCTTGCTAACAGCCTTGTACAAACACGTTTAATGCCATAGGAGGCATACAAAAACACTTTGTACCTTCTTGACTAAATACAAATACAACTCCAGCACAATTTCAGATCATTTCATACCATCACATTCACAACATTCTATTATCAATATTCAATTAGGAGATTGTTTAAACTGCCCCCTATGTCTACACAACACTCACAAAGCCTGCGGAGGGGACCGTGTTGCACTGCTGTCACTTTGGTATCCACCTCCATAGGCGAAGGCTCCGTTGAGCTGCTCCTGGAGAACGTGAGGCAGGGAGCTCAGTGGGATGTTGCCCATAGTGGTGGGGTTATACTGAGGTATGTTGCCGTCTGAGCTGCCCGCCTGAAAGGAACGTGGACCAATTTATATATTTGGTATGATATCCCTTCAAATAATTCATATATATGGACACGTTACTGCATGCAAAGTGAAACAAACTATAGACATAAAAGCGATGGGAAGGACAGATTGTATTGAACGGAATTCTCACCTGAGCAGCCAACCCAGAGGAGCTCTGGCCATTGCGACTCTGGGTGGTCTTTAGAACAGGAGATCTAAGGGGAATGTGACACAAGAGGGATGTCTCTGACTAGTTCCACAGATTCTTATCACAAGGAGCCCAACGTATTGACTGTAAATACTCTGAAGTTCAAGTCTCTGCAGTCATAACAAAGTGATAGGGTTTCTCAGGCAAATAACATCGCACAACGTTTGGAGGACAATGTCATTTAAAGAAAACTACACGTATTTTATAATTGTAATATATGCTAAATATTGGAATATTGTAATACGTTCTTAGATTGTAAAAGCTTTTATAGACGCTGTTTAATTTCTAGCCATGTGGGTCATTTTCAGAGGCCCCTGGCTTGGACCACCTACCCGTTGCTTGTGGTTTTCTGAGGCCGTCGTCTATGAAACTCCACCTCGTCCACCGTCCACACAGCTCCCTTCACGTTCTCCAAACGCACAAAACACTTGTGGAGGCTGAGATTATGTCGCACAGCATTCTACAGAGGCATGTACACCACAGCGAACACATGTTGTTAACATGAAATCCAACCAAATCTACTGTGGTCTCTATGTAGATTGGTTTTATTTCTATGGAATCAAAATCGGTACCTTCCATGTGGCCGCATTGCGTCTGAAGTAAACAAAGGTTCTCGTGAACCAATTGTAAATCTCATTAAGCGTCAACTGCCTGCGAGGCGACTCAAATATGGCCTGCAATAACAAAAAGCACAAAATAAAAATAAAATGAACACTTCTGATTTGGATAATCCCCAGGATAGAATATCTGTAGGCAGCAACAACATTACCTGTCTAATAAGCGAAGCGTAGGTAAATGGCGGCCTAACGTCAGTGGACAGGTAGAACTCTTTGTTGTCGACAATATCTGTGGAAAGGCATCACAGAACACCTTTATCCAAGTCCATCCCTCCTAACACAGGACTGATCAGGAATAGCACAGGCTTTCCGCCGCCGATCCCAGTGTGAACTGACCTTGGTCCATGGACTTGCTGTACTTGTCTGAGTATCGTCTCCGTATGGGGTTCCCGTTGAACATGCTGGTGGGAGAACCGACGAAGGGGGCGTCCGCCAGAGGAGTCAGGGGGGTGGAGGGCGCCGTGGCACTCTGAGACAAGCTCATGGGTGGAGGCCCCTTGGGAAACGTTTCGTGGGAGAAGGAAACATGAGAGGCGATATTCACCTGAAGAAAAAAAAAATCAAAACAAAATCGAAGAAAACATTTGATTAATAAAGGTAAGAGGACTACAACATTTAGTTTGATGTTTTGTTCTCATGAATAAACAGGAAATCAAGACGCTGAAATGTTACAGTACGAACAGGCTGCGCTGGGGTTTTTTGTTCGGCGGACTTGAGGTGTGCCATCATCGCTTGCAATCGCTCCTTGTCCTTTTTCAACTGCGATGGAGACCAGAAGTTAGTACCGTGGAAGAAAAGCTGGCCTAAATGTTGTGGAAGAATTCAAACGGACAGCAATGGATGCAGATCGTACCTGGAGCTCGAGCTGCTGGACAACCTGCATCTGGACCCGGCACTGGGCGGTGCTCTTGTCGTCCAGGATGTGTTCACTGTTCAGATGTCTGCACACACAAAACAAGGACATTCTTTCTCTGTGTGAGACTAGAAACAGCTTGTGGTGGGGCCCCGCCAAGAAAAACAAACACTGTGTGTTTACAGCAAAGACATTGTTGGCAACTGACTGATGACTTGAAGACAGCACAATGGAGATAACAAAATACCACCAGGTGGCAGCATCACTGATAGAAGACCATATCAAGTTCTCAAAACTGCTATTGGGACTGAATATCAAACAGGTAATTACGCCACCCAGCTAAAAGTCGACACACACTAAATGATAACATCGTTTACAACAAAGACTGTAAAGAATGCACTGCACACGCGAGGTGGACTGCCTGTTCTCTAGTTACGTAATGTTTACAGTACATTCACACATAACAGATGGGGGACAACACACACATATATATCTTTTTTAGTTTTTCTACCACTCAGTTTTTCTACCACTCACGTGAGGAAGGCCTGGAAGTCTACAAAGATGGTCTCACAGCCAGGCCACTTGCACATGCCATGGGCATACAGGGAATGGCTACACTGGCTTTTTTCATCTGCTGGACCACTGCAAGCACACGAACAAGGACACAGCTGTTAGAAGAAACGTATTCATGGACTGACAATGAGCACCAGCACAGGGTGTGCCGTATTGACCAATTGAAACTAGTCACCGTCAATCACCTGTCTTTCTTCTTAAAGGGAGGGAAGGTATGAGGCCCGCTTTGGGTGGACTGCTGGCTCTTCTGAGGGAATGGGAAGTGCTCTCCTCCAAAGGACAGGTCATTGCCATTCTCACACACTGTATGGAAAACAGCCAGAGAAAGACACTTCTTGTATACGATGCAACTACTTGCCAACATCCACAGTCTGTTTTATCTACTCTCACAGCAAACAGATTGTGCTATCAGAGGGGAGGTGGGGTTACCTTGGACTGTGCTGGGGCTGCCGGGTAGCACAGAGAGAAGGCCCTGCCTCTGCAGGTTTAGCAGGTGCTGCTGCTGGACTTGGAGGAACTGCTGCTGGACGGCCATCTGCTGTCCTGTCAGCTGCTGGGGATGGGACAAAACACAAAAATCAACATTCGTTATTGGTGCTCTGGCTCTATTCCTACCCATTCGGTAATACAGCTCATTTGACTTGCGACAGTTAATTATATCCAGTAATCAACTCGTTGAAAGCAGCAGATAGGACATAGAGAGTGTGAACTGTTACTGAACACAAGATTATTACTGCGGGGAACGCAATGGCCAGATGTTATCATTTGACAAATTTGCTGTCTTGTGAACTACAAAACATCTGTTCTGTTTACCTCTTGGCTTGAAAGTCTGGTATTTGTCTGTTGGAGGAGCTGAATGTTGAGTTGGTCCTGTTGATTCTTAAAGAGCTCCTGGATTTGTTGCTGCAGCGGAGAAGGTTTGGAGCAAATAATTGTAAATTACAGGTCACATATCCTAATTATTGAACAGAACTCTGTGAGACTGAATGACCTCTGTTCCACATTAGGTCAATGAAACGCTTTTGTTAATCAGTCGTGTGCATACATTGATGCATGTTTACACACACACACACACACACACACACACACACACACACACACACACACACACACACCTGGTGTAACATGAGTGCTTTGTGATGCTGGAGCAGAGTCTGGAGCTGCTGTGGACTGAGGACCTGCTGTTGGAGGATCTGCTGCAGCTGCTGTGGAGTCTCTACGGGAGGTGTCATCATGGACACAGGCACAGGGACCTGGTGGACCGTACATACACACAAATCCATGTGAACATACGTGAGGGAACCAGATCGACACAAAGTTCAGTCACACACATCTACACCTCCAGTTAAAGAGACTGACTGGCTAGATATAAAAATGCCCTACTTTCAACCCAAAATAAATAACCCACAAAAATATGTATTTATCTGTTAAGTCACTGTCACATAGGAATGAGAAAAATAACGAAAATTGAAAACAAAATGAACAACAACAACATGCAGCACTCAATTCAGTCATTGCCCTGAGGGAATTAGAGCACCCTCAAAACAACAACAACAACAGCAGCAGCAGCAGCAGCAGCAGCAGCCGCCACTGCAGCAAAAACAACAACAACCACAACAACAACAACAACCACCACCTCCAGCAATTACCACACCCTCCGTCCATTTCTGTCCAACAGCCCAGAGCTCTAGGTTGTTTACGGTAAACATAAACAGAATAATTAAAGTTGCACAGAGAGCTATAGCCTAAATAATGAATTAAAAGGCTTACAGAGCAAGTTTGCGCAAACAGAAAACTCCAGCTCACATTTAATCACGGTCTGAACCGCACACAAACATTTCCCTCCTTGGCCGGGTCTGTTTTGGATGGGGTAAACAAACTGCCGTAGGATTTCTCAGTCTCCAGGCTAACAATAACAGTTAGTTGTCATGAGCAGCTCGATCAGTTCTATGAAATGCAAAGGGGGAGACCATTCCAACATTGCAAAGCACAGAAAAAACATCCCAGAGACGACAGTTGGCCCCCCCTTTTTTTCTCCCTTCTGTGGACACCATCAACAACACAACAACAGCCTAGTCTAATCCTTGTTGCCATGGCAGCCAGCAAGTCCAAACATCTTCTGTTGTTATTATTGAGAGCCATACCCTGAGGACAGAGTAAACAGACCTGTCTCCCAGTAGTGAGCGCCTCTCTACTCACATTCTGACATTAAGCAACAAAAGATGTTGCTGATATTTTTACGCATATATGCATTTTTATTTTTGTCCTTGCAATAAGATCAACACTATTATGTCCTTAACAGATTAATTAATTACTGCGTCAAAAGACAGAGGCTTCTGCTTTGTCGTTTTGCTGTAAACAACTAACAAACAACATGAGCAGGCTGAGGAGAACGGATAAGTAATTGCATTTATTACAGATTCTTCTTTTAACAATGCAAATGTATTGGTGCAATAACTAATATATGATCTAACTAGCTAAAACAACGGTAGCAACAGAAAAAACACACATAGTCAGTAAGACCAACCTGAGAAGTGTTTCCATTTAGGAGTTGCAGTCTTCTTGAGTAATGTAATAATGCATGCTACATAGACATGGCGATGTTCTAACAAGCCAGCGTTCTGCCTGGCAGGCTGACAGAGGAGCTAGCCTATTTCTCCTGTGAGCATAAACAATTCCAACCAATCACACGGCTCCCTGCTCAAGCAGAGACCCCCCCCACCGGACTGTGGCTCAGAGCTTACGCTCCCCCATTCTCTGCACTCTACCATTACAGGCGTAAACAATAGGGATATACAAACACACACACACACACACACACACACACACAATATAAACAAATATAATATTGAAATGTACAAAATTAATCAGCGTAGCATCAACATTAATATGAACTAAACTAAAACTAAAATTTGACATAAACTAATAAATAAAAATATAAACAAATACAAATATGAACTAATATACATCAATAAAACCTGAAAGTTCATTCAAATACAATTAAATATAACATAAATATTAAAATGACTATAATTTAGTATAACCTAAGTGTTGATATGAATGTAATTAGATATAACATAAATGTTAATATGACTATAATTCAATATAACCTGAACATTTATATTACAAAAATTCAATATAACCTTAATGTTAATTCAGCGTCTTTGAGTGTTTTGAAAAGCGCTTTATAAATATAATGTATTATTATTATTATTATTATTATTATTATTATTATTAATATGAATATAATAA
>JAVQJS010026647.1:0-10719 GCA_036024795.1 Galaxias rostratus | reverse complement strand
ATGCTGAATGTTAAAATAATTTATTCTTAAGACACTGAAGCCATATGGTGAAGCCATTTGGTTATTACGTTCTTACTTGTATTCAACTATCTTGATATATTTAGTAATATAATTTTGTAATTCAAAAAGTAGAGATATATTTTTTTCCCAAATCGAATAATTAATATGAATTATCATAAGAACCAATATCATCCATTTTGTTATTTGACAGTTGCGGCACAGTCTGATGCTACCTTTACCTTTCACGGAGAGAAAATATTAGAGATTAACTGGATAGAGTGATTGCATAATCTCCAACAGAGGAAACTCTTATCCTTTATAATCTGTTGCTGTAATCCATTATTCTCTTTGACTTCTCCAGTAATCTAGTCTCTATACTAGACTGCATTAGATTAAAACTGAAATGCACCTGCTTGCATATTCTACCCTTGTGGACAAATGTATGAAATGAATGAGCAGAAATTATTGCACTCTGTGGTCTTTTATAATAATTATAAATGTGAAATACTAAAATGCACACAATGAAATACATGCCTGTACAGGCACCATTGAACAAACTTGTCATGACAATATGGTCATGCAAAACATGCACTCAAACACAGCCATGACCCTACACTAGCGCCATGTCATCCCTAAACTCTCATAGTAATTCTCAGCATTCATTTTATATCATATGCAAGGTCGTAAATTAAACCGATCCTTCAAATCCAGATTCATTCTATTTTTGTTTACCTTTTAGCCATATTTAAGATGATGTTGGTTGTCATTTTACAGGCACATTGTGGTGTGTGGTCATATAACACTTGAAAGTGTGTCCAACTTCCTAAAAGACTTCCTTCACAAGGACAGGGATGATGTCAATGTAGAAATAGTTTTTCTCCATAAGTAAGTACACGCAATCTCTTATGACCAAAAATACCACAAAAACACCATGTGTTTTGTATTTTAAATCAACAATGCTTAACAGAGGAGAGAAGAGTATGATACTAACGTTGAAGTAACTTGTGACATTCTTTCTGTTTTAGTATTTCCCCTAATCTTGAGCTGGAAGCCTTGTTTAAGCGACACTTCACCCAGGTGGAGTTCTATCAAGGATCCGTTCTCAACCCACATGATCTGGCCAGAGTGAAGGTAACCGTCTTTTATATTCCCAAGAACAACAATTAATAATATAGGCCGACTGCGACCGATTTTTTAGTTGGCATAGATTTGGAGAAATTGAGGCCTTGTCTGTTTTTTTTATTTGGTTATCGCTACCATACATCTTCAGATTATATTACTTCTTTTTTTTTTTTCGTCTTTTGTTTGTTTGACTGCGATGTTGGTCTTTGCGTATCGCAGTTCTACGGGTTTTCATTTTGGTGATATGTTGATACTTTTTGCCCGTAATAATGCCACATGTTGATAATGTTTACCCATAATAAACCGCGGCATTTAAAAAAAGAATGTGACTCTCATATTGGGTTTCAGATTGAGTCAGCCGATGCTTGTTTGATTTTAGCCAATAAATACTGCGCAGACCCGGATGCTGAAGATGCATCCAACATTATGAGGTAGGTTATGTTGTTCACTCATCAGTACAATTACTGTACTAATTCCAAGTACTGTAAATCTCACACCTTATTGTTACTATGACTCTAGTGTAATTGCATTCATGTTAACTTTACCTTTAAGCCCAGACATGGAAAAGTTTTGTTTGTTTTGGACATGCTTTGTATCATACTGTTCTCTCAACATTATTTTAGGGTAATATCGATCAAGAATTATCACCCTAAAATCAGAATAATCACCCAGATGCTGCAGTACCACAACAAGGTCAGTATGTGCCTACATCCAATGTAGTTGGTTGCATATTTTGGAAATAATCTAAACAAAGGACTTTTTCTTTGCCCAGGCCCACCTTTTAAACATTCCAAGTTGGACGTGGAAGGAGGGGGATGACGCCATTTGCCTTGCTGAGCTGAAGCTGGGGTTTATTGCCCAGAGCTGCCTGGCTCAGGGCCTTTCAACCATGCTGGCCAACCTGTTTTCTATGAGGTCCTTCATCAAGGTACCGTTCTCCAGAATAATTTGGGACATTTGTCCTTGGCACACTTTTTCTGTAGAATTTATAGGACTAAATACTCTATTTGTAGTTGTTTCTGCTAAGCTAGGATCTGACTGCTTTGTGCTTCACTGTAAACTTTGTTTTTTATATATTACACTTTAAAAAATCTTTAGATAGAAGAGGATACATGGCAGAAATATTACCTGGAAGGAGTGGCCAATGAAATGTACACAGAGTACCTCTCTAGTGCCTTTGTGGGCTTATCCTTTCCAATGATTTGTGAGTAAGTATGACCTGTTTTGTCTTTGTCATTAATATCTTTAATTGTAATAGTTAATAATTTGTTCAATCTCTTAATCCGATTATTACCTATAAGGACTCCTGATTTGAAATTTAAACAGCAACAACAAAAACAACAACCATAATAATAACAATAATGATAATAACAAATAATAATAATAATAATCTGGACACCCAATGCGCTATACACCATATGGAGGGGGGTCTCACGGACTTACAAATAGTATATACTTATTCAACTTTTATATTGTATTCTCTCATAGACTCTGCTATGTGAAGTTAAAGCTATTACTTATAGCTATCGAATTGAAGTCTGATCAAAGGGAAAGCAGGTAGGTTTTACAGTTAAACGAATATGAACGATACACTTGTGACAACTGACTACTTTATTAAAAATATGAATATTTTTATAGTTTTAATTAAATAAGTACTGCTCATATATATATATTTTATTATTATTATTATTATTATTATTTTTGGGGGGCATCAATCAATACAAACCACTACCTTGTAACTATGGTTACAGCACACTCATCAACCCTGGCAACCATGTGAAGATGCAAGAGGGAACATTGGGGTTCTTCATTGCCAGTGATGCCAAAGAGGTGAAAAGGTAATGATCAAAAATATGATGCTCTTACAATATAAGTTCTGACTTTACATTCAAAGTTCAAAGTTCAAGTGTTTTATTTGTCAAGGGCACAGTATAACAGGATCATTCTGAGCAAAGAATATTGCATGTACATAGGCAAAAATATCCATTTTAGATGCCGTAACTAACTCATTTGTTGTTGACAGGGCTTTGTTTTACTGTAAAGCTTGCCATGATGACATCACCGATCCAAAAAGGATAAAGAAATGTGGATGCAAACGATGTAAGTCTTGTCGTTTAAAAACATTTTCTCCAGTTTTTTACAGAAGTCAGTTGAAGTGAAATACATTGAAATAATAGAATGTTTAGATAAATATTTCTTCAAGAAATGTGCCTTAAATTAATGTTGGTAAATTAAATTGCTAAGGCCATGTGACATAAGCGTAAATAGAATGGGACCATTACATGTTTACCTATTTTATATAAAACCAATTAGTTCATGCAGTAATAATCCACATTATAAAATTTTCAATTAACTCAAAGTACTGTACATTTACTCTTCTTTTAAGGATTATCTAAGGATCCTGTGCAATATAAATGATCTATTATTTGTTATACTAATTGGATGTACCAAATACGGTATCCAAATATGCAAGGTTTACATAACCTCAACAATTGTCTTTTCTTTCAAGATGGTAAAAAACTAAACATCTCAACAAATTCACAGAAGATGTCAGATGCTCGCCCAATGCAACCATTATAACAGTTACTTAACCTTAACATTTATATTTTCTCCTGCTGCCCTGGAACTTTACTGTATTTCTTTAACTCTCTAGTGATATATTGTGAGTAATATGGGTTCTCTACGGCCTGCTTGCCTTGATCTAGTCCTACATGTTTATCCGTATGGTGCAGTAAATGTTGCATGTGCAATAGCAGAGACTGCATCCTACCAGATGTCATGTGCACGTTGCTTATAAATCAATGTTTCTGAGATTATTTAAGAATAAACTAATAATCGAATGTGGAGAAGACAATGGTGCGGTGCATCATCTTCCCTTAAAATGTTTTAATTAAGATATGATTAGTCCTGAACCAGGTCTATTGGCTCCAATACCTGCCGCCACTAATCAGTGTTGCTATTCACACACCCAATTAAATCTATTAAACCATTTCACTCCTGCATGCTTGAATCCATTGTACTGCAGCCCGTTTACCACTAGATGTCACCCCTTTCCTTTGAAAGACGCAATGCCAAAGCACAGTAAGAGTTTCTACTTGCCAATAGTGCAATTGTGAAGGGATATGCAGTTGGTGATGTAAAAAATCTCCAAATTTGTTAGATTTCTTGGAAAATCTACTCAGTCTGAGAAAATAAAGTTTGAACATAATATTAGATAGCAGCGATGTGTGACAAGTCCCAGAGAAGTTTCAAATTAAAACGACTCCTCTGGTCTGTAGTTAAAATGTTGAGATTTAAAATCTTTACAAGCTGCTCAATATTTTCATCGTGTTAAATTGATGAACATGTGAAAATTCACATTTTAAACTTTACTTTAATTTAGAATGGAGCTTTTGATACTATTGCCATTTACTGTTCATAACCTTAGTACACATCCACATCCCTCCCCTTGAACCATCCCAAATAATTCTCAACCTACCAACCTTTTGACATTTCAGTTGACAAAGTCCTTAAACTTAGCTTGGCCTTCCTGGCGCACTACATACAACTTGATGTGTTCTTAACAGAAATTAGAAGTTGAAAATTGCAAACAATTTTCAAATTCATATTGAGAATGTATGTTAATACCTTGTTGTCAGTAGGACCTTTTACATACAACCTTAATCCCTTCCCTTGCCTCTCCCTCCTCCAGCAGGTACACCACCTCACCATTAACCTGCTGCTTTTCCTCTCCTCTCATCCAAACCCTTGACTATAGCCAAGATGTCCACCTACAAGAGAATGAAACTGGCATGTTGTTTTGATTGCGGCAGCTCGGAGCGTGACTGCTCTTGCATGTCAGCTAATATGCATTGTAACGCGGACACCCCTCGGCGTGACATCCCACTCTCTCCTGTCTCTGTTAATGATTGCTCAACCACTTTTCGTGCCTGTAAGTTGTCCACATGACACGTACGTTGTTTTGTGTGTGTGTGTGACCTGCACCTGAATATATGCACACTACAGTGTCTCTGGTAGCTCTTTGCCGTGAAGTTTTAACAGGAGTTATCATTGTCATAATTATACATGTGGTTTTGTTGGATGTTCAGTTGCATCAATATGGTTGTCCGCTGGTTTTTGCTTTGATTTTCGGTCTGTTTTGCTTGTGGTTCTATAGAGTTTGCTGTTTTGTTTGTTATTGTGGTGTCAAAGTAAATTGTTTTTAGATTTACCATTTAAGCATAAATGGTAAATCGGCTGGATACATCGATGGAAATAACAGAATTAGTGAATACTAAATAATGATAGCACCTGAACTGTTTATTAGTATACTGTAACTATCTGGAATAAATTGCCCACTATTACAAACATTTGCAATTAATGGAGATTCACTGACATAAAATGTTTAACTATAATTTCTTTAGTGACCTGAAAATCCTCCTCATTGTGCCAAAACTATCCCCATAGTCATACAGATATGATGCTAATTAAAGCCTTAAGGACAAAGAAAGGAGTCTTATAAAAGGGTCTAATAACTGGGGCACAAAAGTCTTGTTGCATTTACATTGTATGTTACTATTCGCTTGGGTACATTGTAAACTGTCAACCTTTAGCATATGTCTCATGATCAAAAGAAAACCAGCATATATTTGAAGCTCCTCAAGCATTACCTGTAGCATGCCTTCCAGGGCTATGTAGATGTGATTATCGCCTAGCTAGCTAAGCTCTGAGAGAGTCCCAGCATTGCTGTCTACATGGTGTGGGGGCAAACTGACAACAAGGCTTTATGTGGCCTGACATGAAAATTATGTTTGCATTTTCATTTTTGGAGTGCTACTGGTTGTCATGAAACTCGGTGCGACAGTTCCTAACCACCAGGCAGCTCAGTGCCCCCCCCTTCCCCCGTCTCTTTCTTTGGTTATGGGACAGATGCTAGCCTGTTAGTCCTGCGACTCCGCTCGCGCCCAACAATCGCAGGCGACAGATGCCAGGACCAGCAAGGTCCTTGCTTGAACATGACTGTCACTGCCCTCAGTGCCCTGCCTTAAGCTTTTGCCTCGGTTGCGCATGGGGGGTTGACGCAAGGTACTAATGAACTTGTGGACATTCAAGTCTAAAAACTTAAGGTCTCATTCAAACAACATTCCCTCAGACATTAGCCATCATTAGCTGTCGTCGGCTACCAAGAGAGCAACACGTCTTTAGTTCATTAGACAGCAGTTTATACTTTTCCATAGAGCAATTTTAGTATATAACGTGCGGTGTAACCTTCTGTATTGTAGTCACCTCCACTTAGGATGTATGACTTTTAAAAAATGTGTAACGCTCATGCTGAAAAAAGGAACACATTTTACCCATGATCTTGAGAATCTGCGTCATTGTATTTCTAAAGAATATGCAATTTCTCAATAATTGACTGTTGCGGGAGAAGTGTTGTTCCAGGTATGTGATTTATAATGTCAGCTGACTGATGCCTCTAACCATCTTTTTTTTTTAATTGACTTCTTGTTTTATTTTGCATTGTTTTTTTCACATGGTCTTCAAGGCACGCTGCCGTTGAAAGTGCCTAATAGAAAGTTCCTGAAGCCCAATGCCAGTTGCTTCATAACATTTCCACCTTCAGTTACCAGATATCATCTATCATTTGCTCCCATTGCAACCTAATTAGACTTCTAATCTCTCATTGTCTCTGTCATTTTTCTCAGCTAAAAATAACTATAACGGATATATCAAATCAAGTAAGTTTGTATTTCCATCTTATATTTTCCATTTGTTTCTAACCCTCTATTGTATAGCCTCAGTAGTCATCTTTCTTACTATTTCTCATCCTTCATTTTTTCCTAGTTACTCATCACTGCTCTGAATTTCTGCCACACTACCTGTCACATTTAATGTCCGTAAACGTTGTCTCTCAGCTGTTTTCCAAGTTACCACATACAACAACAAAGATTGTGTGTAGTACAGTAGCGGGCAATTGGACAGCATTAAATTACTGAACATTTCTAACTTATTAGATTATACACAGTTCTTAATTTTAGGCATCAATTGCCATGTCAGCAGTAGATGGTGCTGCTGCTTCAGACAGGTTCTGGTGACCACATTCTACTGTTGAAAACACAAGTGTTCAAGTGTGTACTGGAGTCTATTCTCAAATCTACTTATACTATTTATTTTCAGACAATTATTTGAATATATATCCTACTATTATTGTAGTTTTCTTCAAGATTTATTTAAGATCAATTTAAGGAGTGAAGGAGGATACATACTTTAGGCAATGTACTGTACAGGGGATGCAATAGCCAGCAAATGTGCCACAGTCCATTCTCCTTGGGAAAAGCTGTGCATGCTTGACATGGGACAGATGAAAACTGGAGGTTTTGAGCAGGGATGGTAATCTTCTAGACAGCTGACTGTTGAAATAATCATCTCCCTCTAAATATTGTTTGTGTGTGTGTGTGTGTGTGTGTGTGTGTGTGTGTGTGTCTGCTTCGAGCTAGCATTTGAAGAGCTAGGATTTTGCTAAACTTTTTATCTCTTGTATCTCTCAGGCTTAATTTGTAGTCTTTTTTTTCTAAGCTACTAGAGCTGTAGTAATGGCATTGTTGAACATATATTAATGTAAAAAAAAATACATGGGTGTTGGAACATGGGCTGAAAAAGAATCCACATGAGTTACGCTCATCCAACTGAAAATGAATTAGTTAAAGGTTGTAGCTTTGTATTGTCGTCTTCTTGCTCTTAGCGCAGAACAATTGTGGCAACACCTGAAAGCATGCTTATTAATTAATGTTTATTATGAATATCGTAGTATATGTCAAATCCAACATTTCATTTGAGGAAGGTTAAGTGGTGTTTTATAAAAAAATGGCTTCTCAATTATTTAACTATTAGTATAATTGTTCCTGAAAGAATGTCCTGCTTAACATTCCATTATACTTACGAATATGATAAATGGCATCGGATGTTTTATTCATATCCTGTATTGCACATAGCTAAACATACAAAATTTATTGGGCTATTCTGATTTTATTTTTCTTTATTTAGCAATAGAGGACGAGGCCCTTATCAAACAAATACCTTATCAAAACCAGTCCATTAAAATGAACCCCAAATCCACCGGCGAGATCCTTAGAGCGCCCCATGGTGGAGTTGTGCCTGTGTCAGTCCCTCTGGTTAACAACCGCAATGGAAGCCTGCAGCGTCCGAGTGAGCCCTCGGTGCTCAGGCCTAGCTCAGGCTCCCGGGAGCCGGGCCAGGTGGCACGGCCCCCAAGGGTGGCAGAAGAGCACAGCCGGCTCCAGCGGGCACGCAGTCTGCCAGTGAAATACAGATACCACCCCAGTCACTCCAGTAACGCCATGCTCAATCACAGGCACCGTAAGCCCCACTTCCCCTCCTGTGCTCTAATGTACAAAGGGCCTGCTCCACAACACAACGCATGTGTTTGTGTGGCTGGAGTGGTTGCATGTCTTGCATTGCTTACTAATGACCCAGTGTGTGCAGCTGTCAGCTGTAAGACATTAAATATTGAAGAGGCAGAGAAGGATATGAGGGACCAGTGTGTGGGAGCATCCCTCTCCGGCTGAAAGCCCCCTTACTTCACCATTTTCCATTATGGTGTCATGGATAGACATTCTAGTGGTGCTGAAATTGGGAGTTAAACGTCATCTCAAAGATTTTAATGTAAGCTGTTTTAGTTACTTTGTAAGGAGGGCCAGGTTGAGCCATGTTGACAGTCTGAACCATCATTTAACAGCACTCTGCCTCCATTGTTCAACCATTACAGCAGCACAACAGGACAGTAACCATACACAGGCTGTTTCTCTTCTCTTAGAATGCTAACTTGAGAATACGACACGAAATTGAATGAATGAAAAAGACTTTGCTCCTGCCTCATTTAAGTTGTATTTCGTACATTGTGTTTTCTTTTTCCTTTTCTTAATCCTCAGACTGATTTCAGCTGGATGCTAGCTCACACATTTGCCTTACTCTAGGGCGCAAAATGTAATTCATTGCCCCATGAAGAGCTCAGTGTAGTCTCATGTAGTGGTAAAGACAATGTCCAAGGGGCATCTCCGCTGTACATAAATCACGCTGGCACTCAGACCAACCTAATTACATGAGCCAAGGGCGTCAGCCCTCAGCCAAGGAAAGACCGGCAATCAGGGGTGTATTCAAAAAGGGTCACAAAGAGGCCATATTTACAATGCCATATCCGTGATATTTATGGTTTATTATCCTAATGAAATGAGGTTGAGCATGATTCGCACATACAGCAGCTTGACACCCTTAGCGTCATCTTGTAATGAGTTAATAGGCATTAACTGTATTGGTTTTAATGTATTTGAATTAGGCTATCAGTGTCTTACATTCTCTAGATTTGTGCTGTGGAAAATAAATTGATTCTTATGTGGAACGTTTGGGCAATTATTTAGGAATTACGTAACTGCGTTTGAGTTGAAATATTGCGCAATCCATTAGGCTTGATTACAGTTCCTCAATACAAAAAGTTAACCAATAACCACTACCACTTCTCTCTATTCCCTTTGTATTCTGCCCAATGTAAATATTTAGACTATGATTACGATAGTTTATTTGAGTTGGCATGATGACTGTTTTTGGCACGGCAGCATGCTTCATTAAGACTTAATATTAATAATACAAATGCATCTTGAAGGATTTTCACTTATTCATATTATACTGATGTTTACAATGTATGTTAAGCTGCTGTGTGGTATCAGTCCATGTGTAATTTACACTCAACTTCACCTCCTCTCAGTGTCTCTCGTTATAATTTGTGTTCCCTTTTCTAGTTAACTCTTTCCACTTCTGTGTTGACGGCTATCAGTCTATTCTATTGCATAGTTGATAAGACCTGGTAATCTGTTTAATAATTTCTTAACTCACACAATTTGTATATGCTTTTAGTTGAAGAGGAGCAACAATCGGCAATATCACCTAAAAAAAAACAACGCAACGGAGGCATGAAGAGTTCTCCCAACTCTTCCCCAAAAATGACAAGGTAGGTCAACCTTTTTTTACTTGGATTTGAGCACGAGACTGTGCCATCGTATGGATAATCTTTGCCCACATTCATTGTGTTAGACTAACACTTGAGCAGGGAATGACAAGAGTTTTTATTTTCCTTTTGGTGGAACGAAAAACAAAAGCCCATTTGAAAAGTACTCTTTGCCTTTAATGTTTTGACTACCATCCCCCTGTACTATCCCCATAAAATGGAGCTCTTAAGCTGTACTGGCACTAATGACAGTTCCTACTAATCAGGAGGACTCTTGTGAATACATAGCCCAAGGCTATTCATCTATTGTAGCGATCCCTCTCAGTTCTATTTTTGGTGCATAAGGCCATGGATGATATGCACCATCACAATCCAAACTGAGTTTAAATGCTACCTTGCTTTTATCTTGTCTCCTTACATTAAATGAGTGTTTATTGATTGTGACTTGTGGTAGGTCTTCTTTTCAACATGAGTCCATTATCATGACAACAATTGCTGTTAACATTAAGTGCATGGAAAAATGTAAATAATTAATTAATAAATAAAATTTACTGTGAATATATATATATATATATATATATATATATATATATATATAT
>JAVQJS010026604.1:0-12685 GCA_036024795.1 Galaxias rostratus | reverse complement strand
TTTTGTTATATTCTATTAATGTCTGCATTAGCGTTAGGTGTCGAAGAGACACAAGAATTTCATTGCATACTTTTGCCTCTGTAAACGTTATGCATATGACAATAAAAAACCTTGAACCTTGACCGTCTGCTAATATCAATGGAAAAAGTGACACGCGAGTCATTTGAATTTGAACCACGGTTATTTTGGGAGAACCCCGCGTTTGCTTATTTGTCCCCTAGTTTGTGGACAGTGACAACCTGCTGACCAACCGCAGGGTGTTGACTGACATGATGGCTGAGAATCTGACGTTGGTGGCACCCATGTTGCAGTCCAGGGTTCTTTACTCCAATTTCTGGTGTGGTATGACCCCTCAGGTGAATCGTCCGTGTTCTCTTACTATAAAACAACCACGGCAAAGCATTCTCTACCGTCATCTCCACAGTTTTACATTGTAAATACAATTACAGTTCTTGTGTTTTGGTTTTGTCAAAGTCAAAATGTTAATTAGATTGTCAACACATCCAGGGTTACTACAAGCGCACTCCTGAATACATCCCCATCCGCAAGTGGAAACGTCAGGGTTGCTTCGCCGTTCCCATGGTGCACTCCACATTCCTGCTGGACTTGAGACGCAGTGCGAGTCAGGCTCTGGCTTTCCACCCGCCCCACTCGGACTACTCTTTCCCTCTCGATGACATCATGGTCTTCGCGTTCTCCGCGCGCCGAGCAGGTTAGAGGGTCCATATCAGAACTCGTTGAGTAGTCCAATGATTCACATTGATGCACATTGACCTTTACGTGAACAGATGTACCGCTCAGCCTGGACATTGATATAGACACACTCTAATAGTTTCAATTGAATTCAATCAAATGTATTTATTGTCCCTGTAGGGCAATTATGGAGCTGTATAAACAATATAACAGACACAACACAAATATACTGCACCTACAACAACCACAACACCACAAAGTGCACAGTACTAGTTTGTGTGATCCGTAAACAAGTGCCACAGTCAGAATACATCTTACATATCTGTCCTACACTTCCTCTGGAAGATGATAGTATATTCAGCTCTACATTTAAGTTTGCTAAGACGTTAGCATAAAAACAAGAAATGTATCTAATTCTCTACATGACCATTTTTGGGGGGAACGCTTCCGCTGCACTATTGGCAAGCCAAGGGTATTCATTCAAATGTTCACGAGGTCAAACCTTTCTCTGTTGTGACACGGTCTAGATGTACAGATGTACGTGTGCAACAGAGACCACTTTGGCTACGTGCCCCTGCCACTGAAGCAGCACCAGAGCTTGGAGGAGGAAGTGGAGGGTTTCAGCCACACAGTCACCGAGGCTCTTAGTGAGTACACTAGCTGCTGCCACATGGCAGTGCTCCTCTCTACACACATGGCATGTATGGGTTTGTAGCAACACTGGATGTAACCTATCAACCCAGCGTGGCTTGATTCAATTTGTTGTCTACGTTTGTGTGTTCTACCCTTTTCTTCACTGCTATACCCCGGAGAAATGGCCTGACATTTACGATATGCTCAAAATAGGATATTATAATATACACTGTGCCATATTCCAAGATGAGGACTTAAAAAAAAACATTTTGGAATAGACTTGGGTTGACTGCAGATATGTCATTGGGGTTTTCAAGTGGGTACACTTCATCCCAGATGTTTTGTTAATTTGATGCTGATACCTGGCACAAATATTTATAGGTCAAAAATGATCTCTCCTTATTTCCCTCTGTGTGTCTGGTCCTATGTCTGTACAGTATTCTTCTGCCCCTTATTTCCCTCTGTTTGTCTGGTCCTATGTCTGTACAGTATTCTTCTGCTCCTTATTTCCCTCTGTTTGTCTGGTCCTATGTCTGTACAGTTTTCTTCTGCTCCTTATTTCCCTCTGTTTGTCTGGTCCTATGTCTGTACAGTGTCTGTCTGCTGGGTCTCAGGCCCTCACTATCAGTCTCCTGTCAGAATCCTCACCCCTTTGCTACCGCAGCCTGTCCTTAATCGTCTGCCAGCGTCACCTCCTCTTTGCAGAAAACTCCCACGCTCAGTACCATCACTTTCACATTTATTAAACCATTATCAAGGAGTTTTCATTAAATAATCTTTATTCATATGGAAATGAACATATCTTAGTTATTAATATATAAAACATAATTTAATATGAAAATGTACCTCACATTTTTCCTCATTAAATATTTTTTATGAATATGGAATTAAACATCTCATAGTTTAACAGAATACTCTCTGTAGGCAAATTCCAAACATGACATTTTAACATAACATTTTAACACATAAAAAGAATGTCCATATTTAGGATACATTCTAATGCGACAGCTCTCTTGTTGTAGTCGACTTCATTCTGGAGCCCTCCCGATATGTGCACTATAGGCCCAGGAACCTGGGAAAACTTGGCTTTGAACAGGTACATTTCCTTATAAACCAACCCTTAAAGTTCAAGTTCAAGTTTGATAGTTGTCAGTCCATTAGTTAGTTCAGTGTATGATAATAATTGGCTAATTGTGTAAAAGCGCTTTGAGTGTCTTGATAAAGCGCTTCAAACTAAATAAAATGAATGATTAAAACATAAACACAAACAAAGGATGAGTGCTGTCAACGCACCTCGTCTCCTCCCGTAGGTTTTCCTGATCAATCTGAAACGGCGCACGGACCGACGAGAGAGAATGCTGAGCACCCTGGAAACTCTAGGCATCGACTTTACAGCGACAGAAGCTGTGGATGGCAAGTACGACATCAGTTAGCCTGCAGGAGTACCGTACACGACCGACCGAAATGCATCCGCTGCTGCTGATGTATAAAACTGACACGATTGACTTGAAGAGAAGAGATAGGTGGAGATTTGTGTTTTAATCTTTGCTTTGCTGTTAAATATTGAGGTAAAACCCACAAGTGTAATCTTTGCACACAGTGGCATCTTGTTACTTCGCTTTCAAAGTAGGAAGGACTGACTTCTCAATAAGTAATTTACTTGTTTTTTTTCCTCTTACTGTCTTTTTTTTATGTCAGAGCCTTGAACTCATCTCAGCTGCGATCAATGGGCATAGACATGTTGCCAGGCTACAAAGACCCATATTCAAGTCGAGTGCTAACAAGAGGGGAGATTGGATGCTTTCTTAGTCACTACAACATCTGGACAAAGGTGTCTTGCTCAACTCTCTTAATAAATGTCAATGACAGATTGAATACCTGAAAAGAGCCAAGTTTAACAAGAGTCTTAATCAGCTCACACCACATACATAGTCATATTGTTAATCAAATTAACATATAAGTTGTTAAATGGAGAATGCACTACTTATTTGGTAAGTCACTGACCAGAGATGTGCCACTATGCCTTGTGATGTTGTGGTGTGTGTCGCCCCCTAGGTAGTTCAGCAGGAACTGCAGCAGGTTCTTGTGCTGGAAGATGACGTGAGGTTTGAACCACGCTTTAACAGTAGACTGCTGGCCGTCATGAACAATGTGAAACAAGTTGGACTGGACTGGGACCTCATGTAAGACCGAAATCACAACACCTATCACAATCGTTTGTGCATGACATTGGAAATGAAAGTAACACTTATATTTTGGTCCCCGCGTTGACTTTTTCCCTAACCACCTTCTTCTTCTTAGCTATGTAGGCCGTAAGCGACTTCAGGTCAAGGAACCTGAGCCTTGGGTCCCAGGTGTTAGCCACCTGGTGCAGCCAGACTATTCCTACTGGACCCTGGGCTACACCTTGTCACTGCAGGGGGCCCGCAAGCTTCTGGCTGCCAAACCCCTGGGCAAGATGCTACCGGTGGATGAGTACCTGCCTGTCATGTTCAATAAGCACCCTAAGTGAGTCTGAAGAACATCTTGTGAATGAAAAGATTTCAATGCAGCTTTAATGACCGTGTATAGTCGACCCCGACCGATAGTGGACTTTTGGGGCCGATATCTCCAACCAATTTAAAATCATTATGATGTAGATGTAGCAGCCAATTTTTACTCAAAGGTAGTTATCTTTCTGATTTTGTTAAGTATCGATAAGTATGGTAACTGTGAATGTATTGTGTGTAAAATGATCAATTTCGCCAACCATGGTGTGTCCCAACATGCAGACAGCCCATGTAATCTCTGTTATTACTTACACTCTGGGTCCGTTGATTTTCTGTTGACCCAATGTATTGCTTTGTGCTTAGCGAGGAGTACATGGAGCATTTTCAGCAGCGAGACCTGAAGGCCTTTTCCCTGGAGCCCTTGCTTCTCTTCCCCACCCACTACACCGGGGAGCCGGGCTACTTCAGCGACACGGAGACCTCCAGCATCTGGGACGACGAGGCTGTGACTACGGACTGGGACCGGCAAAGTGCCCTGCGCCGGAGCAAGCAAGCCAGCCAGGAGAGCCAGGAGAGCGAAGGCCCTTCCATCACATCCGCTAGAACTACAAACGGAGAAAAGCCTCCACCTTCCTCCGTCAGCAACAAAGAGGAACTTTGATCAGAGTGAATCCACAAACATCTAGGTTCAGATGTACATTGGCCTTGTTTCTCTGGTGTCATACCATTTGACTGGCTTTTCAAGTATTTCTGGTGTTGGCCAGTTTAATACATTTAAAAGGAAGTATATCAATGAGTAAAACTACAGAACAAACTATAGAACTTAGTTTGATTTTATTCTTACTAATAACAACATGCACACAAACAAAACAGTCAACTTATTTATTCGTTTATTTAAAAAAGCACTGGCAGTTTTATATTCAAGCAAACATTGGAACAAATGAATAGCTGTGTTCCATATCAAAAATGAATATACTGTGAAAAGATTTAAAGCCACACAAAAATGCTTTAATAAATTAGATTGGCATAATAATAGAAAACTGAACATGCTATTACTTGGATGTTGCACAGGGAGAAAAAAAATCTATTTCAGTGGTCAATTTTTTATACACCTGAGAATATAAATATCAACATTGCATGTTGCAGCAAGTATTAAATTAGTTCCAGAGTTCGTCTTATTGAAATAACATTAAACCAAAGCTTTAATAAGAATCAAAAAGCACACTATTAATAATGTACAAATTAGGCATCCATTTTAAAACATCTTATGTCCAAACAATGTGCATATCTGATTAGTGTGGGGTGGGGAGTAAGATGGCCTTAAAGAATTGCAAAGACCAAAGCAAATTTGCCAAGCCACCATGTCCCATGTTTTCCCTGCCAGATTTGAAGGGTACAGACAAGATACATCGATATGGGTCCAGTTGATTGGCATTCTGTTAGTGATAAACCCAAATTGACTTTTATACTGTTTAAGAGGGACACAGTAATTGATGCCATACACAGGCAATAACATAAACTAGGTCTAGCCCTTGGTCCTATGTCTACAAAAAAAAAAACAGACCTGTAAAATTCAAAATGTTGGAATTTCATGTGGGAACACCGCTAGAAATGGATGCCTCCACAAGGCATTGCTTATCTACTGTGGAAGTTTAGTTATACTTGGTACTCATTTTTGAGAAAAGGCTGGAGGAAAAACAAGTGGATTTATGTGAAAAGCAAACACCGGACTTTAAGGCTTATTGTCCAATCGTATGAGTTATGAGAATTACACTGCAGTCCATACTGACACCTGGGTAAGACAATGTTACAAAATATGAACCATGAGGTAAATTTGTACTGTGAGTGGGATCATTACCTTGCAACCTTCAAGACTTGCCATAAGTCATTTATCTAGACTATTTTGTATTTGAAGTTGTTCAGTCTATGTTAAGGTAAACTGCCAGCAGTTACCAAAAACTTTAATTGGAGGACGTGTGCACATTTGAAACAGCAAGACCAGGGAAACATTGTACACGTGTGATGCAGTTAATCATTAGCTATCCTGCTGGGGGATGTAAGAAATCCCAGTTTGACTTCAAAAAAATGCTCAGAGAGCACGAAAAGAACTTCGATTGAAGTTTAAAAAAGAAAATATAAAAAAGTACTTAGCTGTATTATCACAATGCCTAGAACACCATAATGCCCTAAAAACAAATTATATCTATTTATAGAAATGCATGATAATCGAATCCATTTTTCATCGCACTTTGTAAATTATTTTAAACCAATGTTGGCATTACTGCCTTTTGCTATATCACCGACAAATACATTTGATCAAATATCTCCACAGTGTTTTGTTGCAGAAGCTAAATATTAACAGTGCAATAAAACTACCTAGCCAAATGGTATCTAAAACAACACCTCCACCAAAATGTGCCATATTGCATGTGTGTATTTGTAAATGTGCCCTATCAAAACGGCTTCGACAAGTAGAAATGATGCCAACAGTAAACATGGTGCAAAAAAGGTCTGAGACAGTTTTAAGGCTTTCTGAGTTTCCTGAAGTGTTGTTCTCTGAGATAAAGTAATATTCTGTCCTTTGTATCTGGACCAACAGTGGCGATCACGGACCCTCGTCTTCTGTGTAACACAATGTAAATATACACCCATCCACATACCCACACACACACACACACTCTCACACACACACTCACAAGCAGCGCTATGCTATCCAAGCAAATATTCCTGTCAATAGAAGGACTACAATTTATCATGTATGACTTCTTACTAATAGCCTCTGAAAGATATATTTCTACATGTTAAGCTTACAGCTTATATATTCGTATGTACATATATATGCATTTGAAGTTGTCTCAGTGGAATTATCCCCGTGTCACAGGTCAGCATGTACAGGCTGTGAGGAAGCGGTTCTAAACTTGAAGATTGCGTGCAATAGGTTCCTTGTTTATCAAAACGTGTTCTGTTGTGAACAGTTACATAAAAATATGGTTGACCTGCATTTTGAATGCCAATTCATACAAAAAAAATACAATATTGCCAAAACATAATTAAATCACTAAAATAACTAATTCCATTGAATAAAAAAAAAAACAACTCAAACGAAAGAAACTAATGGAATGTGCAAACTAAAACTGAGAATATGGCAGAAAGCCAAGCCGTTAAGACATTTGTAGCCATACTCTACCTCGCTAAGCCGCTACCTAACATCACAAAATATCAAAGAATAAAATAAGCCCCGTAGAAATAATCATAAAAAAAGAAGGAATGGAAACATAATACACAAGACAATATGTGGCAGATGAGTATGTGGATGTAAAGAGTTGCATGAAAATCCCTGCATATGTGAACGTTTTCTGTAAAAAATTCTGAGAAAATGAGGTTGACGGTTAAGTGGGAGTGGCCAAGTCATTGTTCTGGTTGGGTAGTTATGGATTTGCCCTCTTCTGTCTGTGTAGCTGGTGGCACACTGCCCACAATGGGCCAGTGGGTAAATTTGCAGCGGGTGAACTTGGGGGACAGTTCCCCGACTGCAGATGACTCCAGAACTTAAAGTGGACGGGGTCACCCCAATCGGTTACTCTGCTTGCCCCGGGATGGAAGAAGGGGACACCCCCTTGTTGCGTGTCAGCATGCAGGGCTGGAAGTCGGGGTGACGGCGGGCGTGCTTGATTAGGTGGTCGCTGCGCATGAATCGCTTGTCACACAACGGGCAGAGGAAGCGCTTCTCCCCCGTGTGGGTGCGGGTGTGACGTGCCAGCTCGTCCGAGCGGGCAAACTTCTTTTCGCAGTCGGGCCAAGTACAAGGGAATGGCCTCTCACCTTCAGAGTGGGACAAAAGAAAAATTATAAAAATTATATTTGCCTCTTTTAGAGTTCAAAACCTTGTAGGTTTAAAGATCTGAATACAAATATTTTGGATGAGGAGCCTATACATTTAGAAACTTTTTTTAGTTATTAGGTCTAATAAAGGATTGAAATATTTTGAGGATGAAACGTTGTCTAGTCAGATATCACCATGACCTAAATTCGCCTCTTCTAACTGCATACATTTGCAGTCTGATATGCCTACTCGCTGTCAAAGAGCAACTAACCGTAAAATGGAATTTGAATCCTGACATCCATAGCGATTCTAACTACTACAACTGAAACGTAAGCCAGAGGACGCAGGTAGAAAGGCCTGGGTTTTCACGTTTCAGCTATGCTACCACGCAGTCTCGCTTGTGGGCGTTACTTTGCCTCCATGTTTTTTTTTTTTCATCCTAGTTTCCTCTTCTTAAACCATTAAGGCCTGTTCAATGACCCTCAACAAACCCGAATATTTTATTTAGCTTGACTTGCTAACGCCCGTTGCTACACCGGCACCAATTTAACACAGCCAACGACAGATCAGAAGGCACAAAATTACTACAAGACAGCGTCTGGTCTTCACACATGTACAGACATGAGATTATGATCACGAGGTAATAGGATTTAGAATGAGACTAGACTATGGAAGATTTCAAGGCGAACTGTGCAAATCACCCTAATGTTACACCCAATTCTCTATTCATCTTGAATGCAAATCTGGTGTAGATGAAGATATTCGTCACTGCACTTTATGTCCTGCCCCATTCTTTTGTTCCTTTCCTTCTTTGTCACGAACCCCCGTTTGGAGAGTTTTCCCCCTTTTCTTTTGTCTGTCCGAGTATTGTACTAATCTCGCGGGTAAAAGGCAGATTGGCTACACCCACCCACCCACCAGCAATCTATGTAAAGAAAATGTCATTTCTATCAACAAAAATAACAGTTGGAGGGAGGTGCAAGACATTTGTGAAAAAACTTGTACAAGACACACTCATGAACAAATATGATCAATTGAGCCCGCAGACAAATACGTTGCTTTTTTAAAACATATTTAGCATCTGATAAACAATAGTCACCTGTATGGGTTCGAATGTGGGCCTTGAGGTGAGAAGATTTCCCGTAAACTCTGTCACACCCGTCAAAAGTGCATTGGTGTCGCTTCACAGGGGACCGCGGCGCCCCTCCTCCCCACTGTTGAACAGCATTGTACTGTCCGGGGATCGGTGTAGCAGAGGGGGTCATGTTAGGGGTAGTTGAGTCAGACAACGTGGTATAGCCGCTCTCCCCACACGAGGAGTTGCTGCTTTCAGAATAAGCCGACATGGGGCGAAACTTGCCGTGGAGATCCGTAAGAATTCCAGCCACCGTCATCATGTTGGTTCCCTCTAATCTTAATGTCTCGCGCACCTCCCTGTCCTCGTTCGACCCCTCGGGCTCCCCAGGAAGCAGGCCCTGCGGAGGGGGCAGGGTGGCGGGTATAACCGGGGTGGGTCTGTGTAGGACTGGACCACTTGATATGGACACGAGACACTCGGCAGCGAAATAATCGGAATAGGCCGTCACCGACATATTTGGATATGTTGGTTTCGGATGGCTGGTCGGTTTGTTGAATAAATATCCGCTTTCTCTTTAGAGTGCCTCGAAACGGATTTCTATCACGTTTAGTCAAATAAAATCGACGAACTACGATCTTCTAGTTATACGATCTTTACTTTCATAAAATAATTCGATTAGCGAAATCGAAAACATGAATTTACATCAAACAAAAAAACAAAAGATTTTTTCGTGTCCTTTTACCTCCAGTCCATGCGTCCTCACGTCGCCCGACTGTTCATTGTGTCTGACTCTGAAAAGCCGGTCAACCCCTACGCCCCCCTGCCCAGATTCAGAGCAACACGCATACACTGACGTTGCAGGCTGACGTAAGGCAAGCCACGGGCGTGGACCGCAACAGCGTTTAAATCTACATCGTGGAAACTAAGGCGGTGGCTAGCGCGTTCTATGATGGCGGGGAAGGAAAACCTCAGGTCTTGAGGCTAAGAAGTGGCACCGAGATAAGTAGCTAATACTCAGTGCCCTCACAATTCCCGCTTCATTAGCTCCCCAAAGTAAATGATAATAACATAATCATCAAATCAAGATGGTACGTTAGAATTTTTTTTTACCGAAATGGGCGGAGGCCTTTACTCCTAGAAAGCAAAAATCCTTTCAGTTTCAGGTTTATACAAAAAACGTGTTGAACACGAGATGTCTCCCTCTCCTGGAGTTGCTACCCCAACGTTGAGTTTAGTTTTACCTTAAAGTGTCAGTTTATTTTTCCAAACACACCTTTAGATCACAAAAGGACGCTTAAAGCCATAGACTGGCACACATTAGCAGTCGGTTCTTATACACACTTATAAGCAAAAGGATTTGTTTATAGTTCTGTTTACAAAGCTTTATATTAAGACCTGTCATGTCCAACTCATTAAAAAAAAACAATATGAGAGACAGTGTGTAAAGACACCCTAAAATACAGTATCAATCATTTAAACAACAATAATATGGAAGCTGGTGTTTCTATTACAGACAGGCCCCATATCTTTAAAAGATTGTATAGGAAAGGTTCTCTTTCTGTGTGGGCCCACTGGCCCCAGTGTTTAGTGAAGTGATTGGCTCAGGAGATGTTTGTAGCTCCAGTTTGCAGGCTCCTTCCTGATTGGATGCTGTGAGCAGTGCAGGTCACTGTGGCAGGCAGAGGCCAGTCACTAGCTGTGATCAGTGCCTGTTTTTCAGCCCAACTTCTTACATGTGGTGTCTTTGGATGTCAGCGAGCGGATGCAGTGACTCAGGACTGCTATGGCCATCTCTTTGATATTTTATTATGCCTGCTTGCTTTATATGGGTCTAATTCCAAACAGTGAGTACATTTTTAGGTTTATTTAGTTATTCTTTCATTCATTGTTTCTTGATTGGTTGTAATTTTAACCTGATGTGCATTGCTAGTTTTTCTATCTAACTGTCCATATATAACAGGCCTGTTTGAAGAAAAAAAACTCTGAGTATTGAATGGATATTTGTTTAAAATAGTTCTCCCACTACGTCTATATTCAGATTTTTTTTTTATGTATTTAATGTAGCAATTGATAGCTATCAAGCAGAAGACCCACACTGTGACTCAAATTGCGATGATGACGGTAAGGAAAATGAATGTTACCATCATTGTGTTAAAATGCATTGTGTTTAAATTCTCTGCTCCTTAGATAACAAAAAAATTGTAACTCAACTAATGATTGTGCTGTGTTAACTGGCAGCGGTCAGACTTAACAACCGCCATGGCCCCTGGTACACCACCATACTAATGTGCAATATGTATTTTATAAACATAATGCACTTTACATCTAAACATAGATTTTATACTGGGCCACATACTTTGCCATGGATGTGTACTTATTAGATGTGATTTTTTTTATGTGTGCTTGTCACTTTATTTAATATGTTTATTCTACCTTTTATCTGCACTGTCCATTTTTTTTTTTTTTTGCTGCAACAATGTAAACTTCTCCGTCGTGAGACAAGTAAAGAAATTCCGATTCTGAAACATCGACATCGGTTCATCAACATTTGCACCCATTTCATTGGTTCCTTGACCACCTTTTAGTTTCCGCGCCCCGGTTGCCAGGCTACCTCAGGGGGCGGCGGTACACCTACAGGTACACCACCACCGTGGCCTCCACGCTGCACACCTCTCACTCCGCCGGACGGAGCGGAATGGCTCTGGACTGCGTGGTGGACGTGGACGTGGTCGGCAGGTGCCAACTGGTGATGCAGGTTAGTGGTCGGACTCGGCTTTAATGTTGTTTAGAGCTACGTCGCAGTTGAATTTCTTTAATCTGTGTTTTTTTGAATGCGTCCTCAGATTAGGAATCCTCTGATAAAGCGTCTCTCTGCTCAAAAGGAGCATTCCGTGCAGCGCTTAAAGAGTTTAAGGCAAGGGATTCACCATCGGTGTTATATTATTATAATGTATCATTTGTTTTGCATGAAAGGCCTATTTTTTTATGATGTCAGTTTCTTGACTACTGTTTGAGATTATTTCCTTCGTTCTTAGTGGGTCGAACCCCGTTGGAATGTTGCGAGTGTTTTTTTACTGAACGTGATACTGTGTCGGGACCCGGCCTAGCGCTGAGCCCGGGGTCACGGGGTCACTGGAGGGCTCAGCTGATGTTTTGGTTTCTCAGGGAGGCACTGGAAAGGAGTCCCCTCAAGTTCTCGCTCCAGGCCGGAAAGGTTACCTCCCTCTGTGCGCAGGAGGGCGAGCAGGTGTGGACCCTCAACCTCAAGCGCGCCCTACTGAGCATGCTCCAGACCTCCCGCACCGTCACCAAACAGGAAACCGTCAAAGAGGTGAGCCTCAAACCTCCACCACTCTTCAAGACAGAGTTCCAAGGACCCCGGATACCTTTGTAATAATAACAATACAATTCATAATGATAAAAACTTTAATTTATATAGCGCCTTTCTTATACCCAAGGTCGTTTTACCCTTGGGACATGAGTATATTCTGATGAATATTCCTGCTGTGTGTACTTTTGTCACAGCCTGCGCTTCTCACTTTACAAACATCAATAATTTATGTCATGGCCTGTTATAAGTGCTTGGTGAAAAGCTGTAGTGAAACAGTCACACTGTTTTATTCTGGAGAGTTCCCCAAGTGTTCTTCGCAAGGTGTACGGTTTTAGATCAAGCCGCCCTGATAATAATAATGCATTTTATGTAGTTTTAAGTGCCTTTTCAAGACACTGAAAGTGCTTTTAAAGTGCACAACTAGGTCACCAATTAATATCATAGACTGAACAATGGACCGACACCTATCAAACACTACTGCCAGAGAGAGGAGGGAGAGAGAGAGAGAGGGGGGGGGGTGAGAGAGAGAGACACAGAGAGAGGGGGGGGGTGAGAAAAAGAGAGAGAGAGAGAGAGAGAGAGAGAGAGAGGGGTTATTTTGACACCACAGAGCGCAGGTATGTTTTTCCAATGTTTTT
>JAVQJS010026603.1:0-24038 GCA_036024795.1 Galaxias rostratus | reverse complement strand
GTTCAAAGTTCAAAGTTCAAAGTGTTTTATTTGTCAAATGCACAGTATAATACAGGATCATTCTGAGCAAAGAAATTCTTGTGACAAGGCAGGCAACAACAAGTACAAGTAATTGCTAGTGATATCTTGTAAAGGGTAGAAAGTCTAAATATTTGGACAAAAACATTTACTTTCAACATCCTCAACAAACATTTTATGATGGGGCTGCAAGCAGTGCAGTTGGCTCTGCAATGTCAGCTGCAACGAGAAAGTAAAGTGGACTTGCCTAAATGATAAATGGTGTATACCGAGCGAGAGCTTAGTTTCTGGCCTCCAGCCAGCATCTTGTGAGTTGTAAATAAAGTTCTCCTTTTCAAATGCGTCTAGCCCTGGCTCTTTTCATTTCCACCCCATAAAGACCCAACTCTCTTGGGCCAGGATTGGGAACAATCCAATCTGGAAATGACTCGGCTCGCCAGGTTTTGGTTCTGGTGCCTGCTGGGTAATTGACTGTTTACAATTTAGTGCTGATGGGACTGCCTCTATTCAGGCAGGGCCCTGCCTGCGAGTGACTTGTTTGCTGGGCAGGTTTCTGCTGACACAGCGGAGCCCCTCCTGCTATTTTAAGACCGGGTCATGAATTAGATCAAAGCATGGAGAATCAATTTGATGCTACTGCTGGGAGTGGGAGTCGTCGTGCCGCTCAGTTCCTTTGGATATGCATGTAGCTGGTGATAGACTATGAGTTAGGCCGGATTGGTTTAGCAGTGGGGACCAGGGAGAAAACTAGAATGCACAATTGTTCAATGTACAGTGAGCAGCTCATTAAATGCCCAAGCACGGAACGCCCAAAGAGTAGCTTGTACGTGTAAATTGGTGAATTTTACAAGTTACTCTGTGCTTTAGATTTCTTCACACTTTCTTCAGCTGAATTAAAGTAGTCTAGATGCATTGCAGGATAGGTTCACGTTGAATACTGGAGGACATCATGGAATGATTTAAAAAGCTTTCCTCCCAGCCAGCATAACCACTGGTGTACATTAGTGCTGATCGGACTCTGGCTCCGTCCTCTAATTCCTTCCAATCCTATTTTCATTTGTCAGCATCACCACAGGCATGCAGACCAGCGCTTAGCATGAATAATTGATAGATAGCAGGGTGATTAGTATAAATAAATAATCAGAAACTACACATATTTACTAGCATGAAGCGTGTAAGTGTGCTGATAACATGATGGAGAGTAATGGCAACCTAGTTGGCCACGTGCCCACTCAAGGCTAGTCTGGTTTGAGTTTGCAATAGGATTACCCTACCCTCTTTCGTAACAAACATGTGCTTCAACGTATTTTACCATCAAAGAGACTCACAAAACTACCTCTACATTATTAATTTGTTTTCCGCAGCATTTCACCCAAAGGTAAAAGCTTGTCAAGGCAACATAGCGTGTCAATTTTCCTTCATATTTGCTTTTGCCAATATTTGCTGTTTTACGGTATTCAGAGAGCAGTAGTTAAGTTTATGTGGCTGGCCTTCCATGCAGATGGTGATATATATATATTTAACCCTAATCAGTCGTGTAGTGTGAACTGTTCTTTAGTCCCGTTTTGGTAAGCCATAAGGTTTTCAATGCAAACAGCTGTTTCGAAACACACAAACACATGGGCTGCACATGTTGTTTACATGCCAAGAAGCAATATAAAGACGTCCACTTAACATTCATACATGCAGGTCATTAGATAGCATTATCATATTACAGGCACCAAGCTTCGGGAGTGGTATTGTGTACTAGATGTTTCAAATGATAGTAGTGTGAATGGTGATTGGCTTTTCTCTTCGTGGCCCCGTTTTGATGAAAGGTCCTCTCCCTCGGGACTGACCTGCTTGTCCCACTGCTGTTACAGGGAGGGTCTCAATGAGCTCCATTAAAGAGGCCAACAGGCTATTAACCCCTGAGTCAATACTTCAAAGGTTCAGCCACGGTTATGAACCCATTCCGGCACTAGTCATAAACACGGTCCTATTATGGTATCACCAGGCCAAAGCAGTCCGCTTTACTCAACCCTACCACAGAACGCCACTAAACCCATTCAATAAAGGGCAGGGTAATAAGATGTGATAAAATAAATGGGTTGGTGTGGTGTTAAAATGTTTATGACTAGTGGACCCAAAGGAGAGATTCCCCAGGATTCTTTGTGAATGGTGCTGAAAACGGATTGGATGTGAGTATGTTTTTCTTCAGTTTTTACGTATTTAAAAAATGACAACTCCGCTCACAATCGGCCTCCGGCTACACATGAATTAAAAAAACGTCATGTTTGATATAGAGAAGTAATCATTTATGAACAATAGATTTTTCCCTTCTAGATCTCATGGACGAGGGAGAGATGTAGGAAATGTGACTATTAGTCTTACCATCTTAACATCCTCTTCGGCTGTTTGAGAACAAGATGCTCTGCTAATGGACGTCTTCTTAAATAAGTGAGCTCACGTTACCAGCACACAAGGGAACAAAGAGATTAAGTATCTTTAGCTTGACCTCTACCCTTAACAGCCATCAAGGAAGTGTGAAAATGTCCTCCACACACTGCTGTGAAGTGTCATTACAGAAGTCATTTAATTAGTCCGCTCACCCCCCACACACCACCCACCCACATACACATTTACACAAACACGCGCGTGCACACACACACACTCACACATTAACCTCCCCCAAAGAAAGGTCTATTTATTAAACTCACCCAGGGGTAAAAAATATGACAATGCTTATAACAAATGAACAAACGCAATGCCCCGGCTAAACCATCTAATGAGACCTTTGGCAGAGAGAGCGATGCCACATCTCCCTCTTCTTCCCGCCGGCACGCTCGGGGTGTTTACTCACCCTCAGGTGCAGTGACTGAGACGTCGCTAGGCAACGACACAGTCCCCGTTGTCGCTCTGTCTATGGCACTCAAGTGGAAGCTTATGTGGACTTAACTCTGAAAGAGCCGTGGCGTGGTCGAGTAGAGGAAGGAATTACCAGAGAAAATATTGGATTGGGTAGAAGCACAAAGGCCAGTCTGACTTCCCTGCGCCAGGACAATACAGAAAATACTCAGTCTGTCCAGCTCCCCAGATGCTACCCGGGAAAGACTAGAAGACAATAGTAACCGTTTTAGTTTTTTACCCTGCGTCTTCAAAACTACTATCGCAGCACAAGTCCGTTTTGAATGTGTGCAATATCTTGTTTACAGCATGTAATGGTTTCTAGGGACAACATCTGCAGAGCAATTTTAATTGAAGACATGGAGTCTGATGTTACACTTACCCCCGTTCCAGGGGGCAACTGTAACAGTATATGGGGTCAAATGTAAAACATCTTAAATCCTACATTCAAATGAATTGACTCAATGAAAATGTATCAAATAGTAAAACCAATTTACACTCATGTATTTAAAAAATACCACCCTGACAGTTTTTGGCTCCCAAACCCCACCCACCATGATTTAAGCACCCCAGTTAGCTAGCAACAATAACATTCATGCATGACAAGCACGTCCATGTATAGCGAACAGAACAGTGATCAAATTGATATCAGTTAAAATTCATAGACATGGAAAATGCCAGAAGAAAATGTTTGTTTATAAAGTAACTTTTTTTTTTAATTAGTCCAGGTGCAAGTAACTATACCTCTAATCTTTATGCATGGACAGGGGGAGAGAAGTGTTGCATGTGCAGAGTGCAGGCTGAATATCATGAGTCTATCTCTTTTCCTGTAAAGCGCAATGTTGCAATTGTCCTGTGTTACAATTGCCCCCAATGTACCCTATTATTCCTTCTACTCCGTATTTGGCTCTGCCCCTTTCACACTTTGAACATAATGCACAGTAGAAGAATACTGCAGGCACTATGACACATGACAATGCTGAGAATAAATGTGGTTTAAATGGGGGGAAAACAAGAAATATAATTACTCAGGGACTTAATCACACCATTGATGTCAAAAATATTCGCTTTTGACTGGGATTTCTGAATAAGGTAGTTACATAAGCAGTCCTGGTAGATACTTCACTTGTGTGGATCAAATTGGTTAGAAAGGTTCTCTCCACAGAGCTAAGAAGATGAAGGTCTACTGCCATCTTGTGGCATCCCACGCGATCAAATGATTCACCACTGAAAGCTCCAAATGTGCTGCATGTATATTCAAGCTGGTCCTAATCAATGCAGCATCAGGCTAAAGTCCCGGCAGACCGGCATAATGGTGTGACTGTTTCGGCTGCTTAGCAGCTGACGCAACATCTGTTGCCAGTAAGCCAGCGACACTGCCGATGTGTTTCGGATGATAATGGCGACGAGGCCGAACTGAGCTGACCCGACACAAGCTGGTTGAACGGAGGTTAAGAATTACTTTATATGAAATAAAACCAGAAAAGGTCTACAGACTAATATGTCTTTTAATAAAAAAAATCTGAAGATCTTCACTAGCCTATTTGGGTGACGGGATGTCGAATTGTTGATTTGATAAACCCATCTCATCTTGGACTAGAAATCAGTTGAAGCGCCATCAAATCTGTCATACTGCCAGGACAAAAATATTTAGGGATCAAAACCAATAAAAGTAAAAAAAAAAAAAAAAAATCTTTTAAAAAATAACGCTAAAAAATATGAACTAATTTCAAAATCAGAACGAGCCAAAAGAGTTAGGGAGAAAAAAAAACAGTAGATGTATAGCTGCAGTGGACTTGAGACAGACACTGGCCTGTGGAGAACTGGTAGGATCACCGCAAAATGCTGTCCCACGAGAAGGTGCTGTATGTTAAAGAGGAGATGAAAGCCCCGAATTATTTTTTAACCATTTACAGATTGTTAACTATTACTAGTTTGCTGAAGGTAAATCGGTGATGGAGCACAACAGTCTTTACCAATAATAAAGTGATAAACAAAACATAAACAAAGTGATATGTAATCAAAGTATCTATTTTGCTAGTAATTTCCAATGTTATAACATACACTGCAAAACAAGAAACCTACATAAAGCATAGCAAATAAATAAGGACAAAACATATCAGAGAGAACATTTCAGCAAGTGTAAACAATGCTAAAGAGTTTAGAAACTATAACATTTTTACAAAACGTAAAAATTAGAAAACAAAAGCCATAATACAAAATTGCCATAACACTACCATGGCCTTTCAATAGAAATATAATTTTTCTTAGATATTAAAACCTGTCGCATGTCATATCAATTGACTTATACATTTATTTAGAATGAATTTAACAAATGTCCTACTATGCTCGTTAGTATTTACAATCTACAATTCAGGCCCTCTTGTCCATCTAAAAATAGGCTCTCTATTTTGTTTTTACACTTTTTAAAGTACAATTTGAATCACAGATTAAAAAAAGAAAGTCTTCAAAAGCAATCTAATGGGTGCTCCAGAATAAGAAATGTTTTGAAGATGGAAGCAGGAGACCAGGCAGTGAATCCGGACCAGATACCCTTCTCGGCAAATGCTTTCATACCACGTCCATTCAACATCAAGAACACCACTTTGCCACATTGACAAGTCATCGCTGTCGTCACCGTCTCTTCTTGAAGGGAAGCCTCCCCGAGTCCGCTCTCTTTTTGCCCCCGACCTTTTGTTCCTCTCCTCCTTCACGTCTATTTGAGGAAGCCCTTGTAGAGGAGGTGAGAGGGACTGGCGCTCTTCTCGTTCTCCAGGCAGAAGAGCAGGTCCCGGAGGTTGACGCGTGTGATGCGATGTCGGCCCACTCTGGAGCCCGACGACACGGGGCTGGAGGAGACAGAGGGGCTGGACCCCGGGCCCTGCAGGCAGACACAGACAAGATGTCAGCCGAGGGCGAGCGAGACCAAACCACTCGGAACAGGAGAAACCAGGCACAGCAAAAAGAGTTCACGAGGGGTCTGATCAGCCAAGACATTGGTACAAAAAAAGCCACCGGAATAAAGATGACCTCGGCTCCAGAGGCGGAGGACGGAGACTTCCTCTTCTTCCTGGGGCCGATTGCCGCGAGTGCCGTCAGGTTGGCCTCCCTCTGCCTCATCTGGAACTGCTCCTGCAGTTGCATCTGCCCACGACAAACCCCAACATCAGATAACACGGTTTTACTGACACTCAAAGTTCAAAGTGTTTTATTTGTCAAGTGCACAGTATAACGCAAGGTCATTCTGAGCACAGAAATAAATTCTTAAGGCATGGCAGGGAGCAACTGTAGAAGCAGAGCAAAAATATCCACTCACACACAAAAAAGAAGAAAACAAACTACTATATACATAACATGTACAGATAGGGTATGTGACACAGTGAGAATTGGAGTGTTGAATATTGAAATAGATGAAGAGCAGGAGTGCTGATGAATATGTGCACGTGGGTCTGGGCTCCTCTGCAAACCTCCCACTGACCTCTTTGGCTTTCTGTTTGAGGCGCAGCTGCTCTGGGTCCTCCTGCCGGGCTCGCGACTGAAATGCCATCCGACAGAACACAGGTTAGAACCAGGAAAGGCATCAACAGTCGCAGCGGACCACGTACGCAGGCGTACAGCGAGTCGTACAAGACGGAGCGTGAAAAAACCTGTTGTCTGATCGCCGCTATATCCGCGAGTAATTTATTAACTAATAAGATGCCAATTTTGAGCTGGGCAAAAACAACCACGACAGTGTGATGATTTGTTGCATCTGTACCTTAGCTGCCTTCATTAAAATCTCCCTCTCCTGCTCCTCTTTCTTCTGCTTCTCCATCTGGTCCAACTGCTCAAAGAACTTGAGCTGGGCGCGCACGTCGCTGCTCTGCTCGTAATGGCTGTCCTCCTACCAATAGAGGGTGTGTTTTGAGCTTCAGAGAATGAATGGCATTGAGTGAAATGGTGCGCATAACCCAAGCACAAGTCAGGTTCTCCTTAAATTTCTGAACAGACCTTGAAGTTGACGTTTCTCTGCTGGGTTACTTCCGAGACCTTTTCCAACAGGTTCCGGACCCTCTGCTGGGTGGCGTGAGAAACCAGGGTCATGACCTCGGGACCCATCTCTGTCACGCCAAACTTCCTACCTACACAAATACAAGATACACACATTATTATCAGTCTGGTGCAGCAGGGTTGTCGGGACTACCAAGAAAAAAACAGCAATTTAGATTGATTGCTATGTCCGACAGTGTGTGTGCATGTGTCAGCCTCACCTATCTCCATCAGTCTCCTTTGCAGTGTCGGGGAAAAGAGAAAGACCTCGTCGCGACACGACCGTGTCACGGCTCCGATCACCTCCGAGTTTGTGGCCAGAATCCGGGCGTTTTCCTCCGACAGGTTGACCCCAGCCATGGAGGCCACGTCGTTGATGTCATCGTCGTCTCTGGACAGACACAGGCCAAACAGCCACACTTAGCGGTGAAGCTAAGCTTGAATTCGATGGGCGAGAGGGTGTTTGGCACCACGGAAGGAACCTAACCTAAAATAACCTAACTTGAAGGAACCTAACCTGAAAGAACCGCCGGCCTCTTTTATCTTGTTCCTCTGAGCTGGAGATAACGCAGCGCCGGGGACAAACTTGGAGCCAAAGGGAAGTCCAGGATTCCCCATAGAAGCTGCAATAGAGGAGAACAATCAAGAGCACTGGGATTGGACTCCCACGACAATCGAAGGACTTTCTTTGTTTACACCCATTTAAACAAGAAAAATAATCATTTAATGATAATCTACATTTCACGGAGTCAGCTAATATGTACAAACTCGTTCTTTGCCTCTGCCGTAGTCAGGGCTCCAATGGGAGTATCATCCTTAGCATAATTTTTTTTTGTTTTTAGTCGCACCTTTCTGCATTTGTTGGACATGATGCAAACGCGGCTGTCCAAGCACAATGCGTCCCGGAGTCTGACCTCGCAGCGCTACCATGGGGGTTGTCGCCAGGGTCACTTGAGGTCGTCCCATGATCCCCTGTTGCGGACACTGGAGAACCTGGGTGGGGTAAATGCTTGGGGTCAAAAGGTAAGTCCTGGGTCTGGACCAGACTTCAGCAATACGTCCACCACAACTATAATTAAAATTATCATAACCCAATTGAAATAATCAAATGGCTTGGTAGCGGTTTGCTAGTCACCAGAGGTACAGGTTGTTTGCTTATGATAGGCTGTAGCTGGGGTCTGGTGGCTGGGGCAGAGAGGCCAGGGGATGGGCTGCCCAGGACCACTGTGCTGGTGGCAGTGGAGGAGATGAGGCCAGAGGCTGGCTGTGGGAGATGACCTTGCTGGATGAAGGCTTCAGAGTTTGGTGTGAGCTGCCTCAGGGCAGGGAGGCTTCTCTGGAGCACGGGGAGACAAATATCGACAATAACTAAAACGTGAAATCCAAACCATAGAGAATATTGTCTGAAAAGTATTGGAATGATGAGGCCCGTGTGTTTTAGTGTACTTTGAGGAAAGGCACGAGATAAGGCTGAGGTGAAGAGTTGAGCTCGCTGTATAATTTGCTGGTGAAGTCTTCAGCTTCTAGCTTCCCTTCCTGGTTAAAACAAGAACATACAGTAACATGCTGGAGGCTGTCAAAGTGCCGCTGTACAATATATATTACAACTTCCGAGCTCCGACATAAGTGTGATATATTATCAATTGACAAAGCCTGATTCCCTCACCAGCAGATCTTTGACTAGCTGCTTGACGTTGCCCGCAGTCTCTGATGACTGCTTCCCACTGGACGCAAGCTTGATTAACGTGGACAGAAAGTTCTTGCATTTCTTCACATTCTCCATCGTCTCCTAGGACAACACAGTGTAACTTTTAGATAGGAACATCGAGACTTTTAAATGTAGAGAAACAAACCAGACAATAAAACCTCATTGTGTTAAGAGACCTATAAATACTGTTACAAGACATCAAGACTATCCCAGCCCTCTTTTTCAACCACCAAGGGAAAAACGCGGTTAGCAACGCCTCAGTGGCTCACCGTTGCTAAAGCGGCAGTGGTCCCAGGAGTTGGGATGACTTCTCTAGGGGTTGATCCCGGTAGTGCAACTCCCATGGTGCTCTTGTAAAGAAAAGAGAGGATAAAGGAATCCCACCGGAATGTTTCACAAGATGTCTTCTTGACGTGTTCACCCGAAGACACTCGATAGAGAAGTTGCAATAATGACATGAACCAAACAATGCGTAAAGCAGTTACCTGGAGGACTGGTGGTCTCTGGAGTGTGGTGGTGCCCCCAGACGAGACGGCCGGAGAGCCCTGCTTGATCATGGTGCCAGGGGCCACTTGTCTGGTGAAGACGGTGGTCCCTGGAGCCTTTAAGGCATGGTTTTTACAATATATTAGATGCTATTTGACTAATATTTGCAGTGCTTTGAGATTGTTCTTACAATGTAAAGCGCTTTTCCAAATCAAATGTATTATCATCATTATGCATATAATTATTGTGGAAAAAATACATATTTTACCCTTTAGAGTTATAAAGTTGATATAAATCATACGTAGCAGGCCCACCACGAATGAAGGTAGACGACTGTAAGCTGAGTTGGATGTGTACAGACAAAGGCCTTACCTGGGCCGTGATGTTGTTTGTGCCAGGTGTGTTGGCGGGAGCGGCGGGACGAGGGGCCAAGGCTCCCTGTGACTGGCTCTGAGCCTGGGCCTGCATTTGAGCCAGGGCCTGCTGGTGAATCATCAAAAGCTGCCCGCTCTCACTGCGCACCAGCACCATTCCTATAGCAAAACATGTGGAGTAATGCATTCAAACATATTTTCCAGTGTAGGGGGCAGTTATACTATGCTCTCAATTGTACTTCACAATTTAACTGAAAAAGAACCCGACAACTTTAGGATTAGATTCCATTTCATTTCAGTCCTAAGTATCTGGGAATGATGGCACACAGACCTGGAGGGAGCTGGATGTTCTGCACATTGACCTGACCCGGGGAGGACTGTGGAAGCCGTGGGGCCAGCGCCTGTGGCGTTACTGCCCGGATTCCACCGGGACTGGCGGCTAATGTTACTGAAGTCGGCGTGGGAGTCCTTGACGCACTGATTCCACTAGGAGTGACAGCCTGAACCGTTGTTTGTGCAGTCGCTGTAGGTGCCTCTGCCTTGATTGCATGCTCTCCTCCTGTGCTGACAGACTGTGTGACCGTGATAGGTGTGGACGAGGCAGGAAGATCAGCTACACTGACACCCAAAGAAGATCCCAAATTACTATTTCCTCTCAAAGTTGTAGCCGAGTCATGTGCTTGCACAACTGGTCTTATGAGTGATATGGTCGCCCCTCCTGCATGCCTTGCAGGCTGAGATGAGATACCGACATTCTGAGAGTTTGATTTCTGAATTACACTACTTGGTGAGGAAGGTACAATCATGTTTGCATATTCTTTTGAAAACCCAGATCCAACAGTTGTGACAGGCATCTCAGCATTGCTGCTGTCACCTGCATCACCACTTGTTAACGGTGGAGTACCCGTAAGAGGCGCCGCGCTTCCTGGATTGTACGCGTTCATGCTAGAGTTTACTTTATTAAAAGTTTGAACTGACAATGAAACTTTGTCCGCAAAACTGGAAACCCTTATACTAAAAGGTGCATCTGCCTTGCTTTGGTTGTGCTCTGTCGATGAGTCCGACTGGTCAAGAAGTGTAATGTGTCAGGATTCATCCATAACTAAAAGCGGGGACTCTTGCACTAAAAACTATCCTTCGCGTCTCCAATCCTTGCGTGGAATCGGGCGTGAATGAGTGGCTAGCTAGCTAAAGACTGATACTTAAAGAAAAAGTAAAGTACATCGGTAGTATCAAGTTTTGGATTTACAAAAACATTGGACAAATTACGATAATTACACTGCATAGTGAACGTAAACTACTTTTAGCAACCACATGAGAATGTCTCAGTTTACTGGGCATTCCACTGTCCGGGAACTAGACATGTGATTAACGGCTGTCAGGTTACTAATCCTAACCCCAGGATTTGCGTTACTCAAACAAGAAATATTGAACTCAAGAAGCCCCACGAGATTACTAACTATTTTTTCGTCCGCGTAAATGTTTGATAAAACACCATCCAGTTGTAGATCGTAGCCTGTCGCCATCTTCACACTGTTTCAAGCTTGTTGTGACACTAGGCATTTACCAAATGAAAAGCGCATGCGCAGTAAACATAGAAGGTCCACCCAAACAGATCCTTGAGCAAACTGATAGGTTCTTTCCAGATTAAGGGCAGTTGTAGAATGTTTTCGATTTCACCGACCAATGACGTTTAAATAAGAAAGCCAAAGCGTGTTGCTAAAAGTTGTGATTATATTTAAAACTAATAATCGGTCCACATTGTGTTTAGGCAATGCACCTTTTGCAATTGCTTTCGTTTTTTCAATACATCAAAATGTATATGCATTTAGATGACGGCAACTGTTTTCCTGGTAGCTGGGTGACTGAAATGTTGTAGGCATCCGTGCGAGGGCGCCACAACCTCGTTGTCAAAACCACTGTCATGTTATGTAGGGTACTGCACATAGTCGCTAATAGAAGTAGTTTATACACAATTGCACGTGAGAGATTTACAAAATACGTGCGGTGGAATTTACCGTAAAGCTTACTGTTATGGCCATCATTTATGTTCCACCTAAAGTAGGTTCTGCGTACGCACCAGTTAACACCGGGTGTTAATTGGCCACCTGTTAAAAGCATGACCGTTTAATTATATAATTGTATAACCCCGTGACACGTAAGATAGTTTCTTGAATGCATGTAATATAGCTATCAGATAGAGAGTCAAAATGAGCACGACAACGCCATACATTGGTAGCAAAATAAGTTTGATTTCCAAGGCCCAAATTCGATATGAGGGTATTTTGTACACCATCGATACGGAGAACTCCACTGTAGCTTTGGCTAAAGGTACGTTTTGATGCCACCTCTTTTTTAAAAAAAATTTGTTGTATGTTTGTTGTATCACATTTTAAAGATACCTGTGTTGTCTGCTATCCAATTCTCCAAAATGTTCTTCAGTTAAATCCTATGGGACTGAAGGCCGCCGTACAGACAGACCAGTGCCACCAAAAGATGAAGTTTATGAATACATCATTTTCAGGGGTAGTGATATCAGGGATGTCACGGTGTCTGAGCCGCCTAGATCACAGTGTGCCTGGCATGACCCAGCCATTGCACAGGTAGGACGCATATCTTCTCAGGACAGGATCTATTATTCTTTGTGAAATTTAGTTTTAGAATTTAATTGTACTAATTGATCTTTTATGATGTAGATGTCAGTCGGGGTTCCCTGTACCTCCTATCAACCCCATGCCCACTACTGTCCCTACAGGGGCTCTGTGCCCCCCTTCAACCAGATGGCAGCTACCTCTTTGCTCAATCAGCAATATGCTGGGCCTTTTGGATTGGGTAAGTGGGCCTCACGGTTGAATGTCTTATGTCTGACAGATCCTACTTTGTTTTGCTATTGCCAAATGAAGGTGTTTTAAAAATAAAATTAAAAAAAAATTATGGTGAACCGGTACAAAATCTTTTCATTTTCTCAGGACCAAGAGGCCCAATGGTAGAGCAGTCTGTACAGACTCTGCCCTTGGCAAATACTTCTCCAAAGCGAGGTCAGACGCCGTCACAGGTGCAACGAGGAGAGTTTGCTCGTCCTGCTGACCATCTACGCAGAGACAGTCCCACGACCCAGAAGAATGTCACAAGCAGTAATTATAGACCAGATTGGAAATATACTTGTATTTGCCTTCTGAGCGCACATGCGTTTCGGGGCAGTTTTTTCCCTTTTGAATTTGATTTGAATATGTGTTATTTTATTTATGTTTAGGGAAGTCTTCCCCTCAGCAGAGACCTGCAGTCGAAGTTCAAGAGCCAGCTAGTGGGAACAAGGAGAACAGCAAGCCAAAACGTAGACCTGGTGCTTGTTCTGAATAGGCTTCACTCTGATGTATATTTTAAACAAGCATTTCAGTTTCCAACGTGAATCATTTATTTTTCATGCTCTCAGGTACCCGTAGATACAGAAAGCGTGGTAAGGGCCAGCCGCTTGTGAAAAACTCCCAGGCAACCCCATTGCAGTTTGAGTCAGACTTTGATTTTGAAACGTCTAATGCACAGTTCAATAAGGATGAGCTCGCCGAAGAGCTTCAATGTCAAATGGTTACCTCTCCAAGTAAGAAAAAAAAGCAAGATGGATGATTATTTTCTATTTGAATGCCTAGACATTGTTTTAATTCATCTTGTCTCTTTCAGAGACTGGGGACTCCTTGGATGAGAACCAGCTAGAGGAGGACTCTCCTAAAGGGAAACTGTACTATGACAAAACAAAGAGCTTTTTTGAAAATATTCCAAAGCAGCTCAAGCCCAGGTGAACACATTTTGAAAGCGTTGTTCCCAAATTAAAAACTCTTGTCAACTGCCACCCATTCCTGTTCAGCGTAGTGTTAATAACATTCCCAAGAGAATAGTTCTACAAAGAAGCATCTTAAAGCCCTCTCTTGTACATCTCCCTAGGAGGATCACGTGGGCGGAGGAGAGGAAGTTAAACTTGGAGACATTTGGGGTCCCAGGCCGGTTCCTAAGGGGAAAAGGGTTCCGGAGCCACCGCGGTCGCGGAGGAATAAGTATTACTAATCCGCATCCCCTTCCTAAAGTGGATAGCGCACGGATGTGAGTCTTAACTTTGTGTATGGTTCTCGATACGTGTCTATGGTAGGTCTTTGAATTCCAAATTGAGTAAATGTATGCCCAGTTCCCTCCCTGTTTTTGTACTGGAGCACTTTAAGCTCAGACACTTCAGTTCAAGAGCTTTTTTCCCCTCCCCAATTTTATTGTGCTTTTTTTTGGGCATGTGGCAATGGTTTAATGTTAAAATTGTTTTTTGTTGCTCAGAGGCCATTACAATATATTGCAATGGCACAAGGCGTATTGGAATGGATTTCCTTTCAATGCCCTCAGACATGTTTGTTTTAGTAACGCATTGAAGAAAAGTCAAAGTACATAGAGTAAAAAAAAGAATCTGATATTTTATTTAATTGTGTTTTGCCTGACTGTCAAAATATGTACAAGTTACTATTATAGGGCGCCCACATTTGATGCTTTTTTTTTTAATTTTTTTTTTTTTTCTTAAACTGTGGGAGACTTGTTAATACATTTCCTAATAAACAACACAAGAAATTTCTCGTTGCCAAAGTTTCGTTTTTTTTACGAGCGTCAAATTGGACTCTTTGTATTTACCTGGTTAATTGAATGTTTGGAAACGTATTCACTTTTATGACATTTGTACATTTATATGGGGAAAAACATTGAAACGTGGGAACTATACAACATGAACAACAATTTAAGTTATAAATAAGTTTGGCTTGATTGTGGTCAACGTGTGTGTGTTGTTCATTCAGTAGCTTCAGGTGGCACGCAGATTGCAGCCAAGTTCTTGAACTTGGGCCATAAGGGCTGCATTGCTTCAATGTCGAATGGTAGGTCAGAGATGGGAATAGGGTCCAGTTCTGAATGAGTCTCAAAGTCCCCCTCCTCTGTGTAAACATAGGGCTCATAGTCACCCAGCTCCTCCCCTGGGGCTTGAATGGCAGACAGTTTCTGCAGGGTATAGACAGCACGATGGATGAATCATTTTTTGGCGTGATGTTTTTGCCAAGATTAATACCTTGTCACGCACGTATTGTAGCAATCAGGTTAATGTGTTTGTGTGCTGTCTGTCCTCATTCTGAGAAGCTATTGAAAATGGCGTTTACTTCATGGCATACCTTATTAAGCAGGGAAATAATCACTATGTTGGTGAAATTAATTGAGTGTCTTTGGTGTTTTCCAAGATGATGCCCCTGCAATAAAGAATAGCAAAACAAAAGCATAGGTTACAGCTGACAATTGATCTATTGTACACTAAAGTGACAATCTAAGAATGCTAATACAGTCAGGTGATCCTCAGGTTTAGTTACGTATGGTATGTTGATTTACTGATACAGGAATAGGGGCGTACCGTGTTCTCTGAATGTCCGTCGAGTTGCAAGTCAGTGTTCTCCATACAACCATTGTAATGGTGATTATATTGACTGTAAACCTATGTTGACAAAACATGATTGTAAGGACAAAGTAATGGTCATTCCACAAGTAGTGTTTTGTTTGATGATTGTTGTTTGAACTTGCAATTGTACGCACCAATGTAGAGTGATCAACATGATGTATTCCACTGGCAAATTCTTGTTTATTGAAATTAACTACTTGCTGCTGATAATCGTGTGCATTCATAAGTAGTCTTTCTAAGTTCTTAAAAATAAATTGCATTTATGTTGAGTCACAATAGTAACATTTAATACACATGCTAAATGGTTTGATTTGAGCCTGTAATTTTACACACCATAGAAGAGTGATGTAAACACCGTATACTGCCAGCAAATTGTTGTCCGTTGGAAATAATTTGCAGTTGTTTTTCTTGTACCTTCGGCAGTAGTCTATTAGAAATCTTAACATAAGAGATTGCACAAGTTATGCGTTGAATTATGATAAATAAACGTTTTGGGAAACTGTATTAATGTAAAAATGTGTTAAATTATGTTACAATAACCATGCAATCTGTTCCTGGTTCCTCAATGTTGGATTTGAGCAGGACATTTTCAGAGCTGTGGTCAAGCTGCATCATTGGTAATTCCTTTTTACATGAGATGAGGATGACCAACAGCAGAGTAACTGGTGAAGAGATACACCAATTAAAGTATTTAGTTTAAAAAAAAAATCCACCCAATTTTTAACGAGGTGAACCCTGCATTGGTTGTAAATTAAATACAAAAACACTGTAAGAACTTATTTCTTATATCTAATATCACAGAGTCTGAAGGCTTCCTTACACAGCAGTAAAAACAAGGACAAGAACACCATCCCGATGGCTTTATAACCAACTTGTATTCCTGCGGCCCTGCTCCTCTGGCATATGGGGGAAACGGAACAGTCACAAACAGTCACAGAGAGGTTGTGTTTGGAAAGCCTGCCCTGCATGTCCCAGATTTTCAGCTCCACCTCATGAAATCCACCGTAAATATAAGGCCCCATCCCCAACATCACTGTGTAGCCTGAAAGAGGACACATCGGGACAGAGATGAGCGTTCTCTCGTGTCATCTCAAGAGATCGCTTTGAGATGTTCTTGCTTGTGGCGGTGTCGTTACCGTGTTGGGGATCGATTCTCCACTTCTCTTCGTTATCCCCGACCAGTTCAAACCGGAAAGGTCCTCCGTAAGGCTCCTGGTCAGGGTCAAACGCTGTTATGTTAGCACTGGTATGCTCGCCAGACAGACACATGCTCAACTGGTTTACGGTTAGCTGGGGGACGTTGTCGTTCTGGTCTCTGATGTGGATCCGCAACGTGCCCGTGCCCGTCATTGGTGGGGTGCCTGTCGTGGACGAAAAGCAAGTCTTATAGATCCAGTGACAATGTAGATCATGGCGCTCACCTTCAGTGATCCTATGAACCGTATGACTGCATTGAAAAGTACCATTGTCTTCAGCGTGTACTATGACAGTGTAAACATTGTTGACGACATGGTGGGACTCTCTGTCCAGTGTCTTCACTGCAGTAATGCAGCCTTCTTTTGGGTCCACTGTCACCCACCCAGCAGGATCATCCACTATCACATACCTGGCTCACAAGAGAAAGATCTGGATTATTAGCTAAATGTTTACTGTACAACACCAAAGTTAACTTTTCTTTTGAGGATAAATCCTTTATCACTCTCAGCAAATATAGTTATTTAAGCAATTTAATCTAGTGTTATTTCAGAATGCTCAATATGTACTAAGAATTTATGACATATATACAGTATGTATATATACAGTATATATATATATGTTCTGCCAAGATATAAATCAATATCTTACACAAATTCTTTGGCATAGCTTGAATCAGGGTCTACAGCAGTGAAATTGTCCACCAGAGTTCCAATCGCTGCGTTCTCCTCCACCATCACATCTTTCACCGGCACAGTAAACGCCGGTGGGTCATTTGCATCCTCCACGTGTATGATTACTTTCCTAGAACTGTCCACAGACTGTGTCCCGGCGTCCCCACCAGCAGTGTCCACCTCCCAGAGACCCGAGGAGCGTCTCTCCTTCACCTCACAGGAGAAATACGGCTCCTCGTTCTCCACGGAGACAAACAGCTCAATCTCTCCGCCAGCCTCAAAGTCCAGGGGCTGCGTTCACACAGAGAACGTCATAAACGGTTTAGGCACTAGGTCACACTGCGATCACTTTTTAATTAAGCCATTGTGGTGTGTAAACTGAAATCAATGAATGCATTCAATGTATTTCCTGTTTCCTCTGCAGAAATAAAAAATAAAAAGAATGCAGTCTTAACAACTCACTTTCACAACGGTCAGCAATCCATCGTTGGTTTTTGGATCAGTGTCAAACTGAAAGCGTCCTCCGTCGTCTCCTTCAATGCGGTACTTGGCTCTCCACGCCGGAGTGTCCTTGGTGTCTCTGTCCGTCACGTGCAGTCTCAGGGCCAGGGCCCCCGTCTCCCCTTCCCTCACTTTGCCGGAGCCCTATCCAAGAGTGGCGAGAAGGACGTGGAATTCGAGCTGTTGAATAGGGACCGTTGGAGCGGATTCGTGGTGGGAACAACGCGTTGTTGTCCGTGATCGCCTACCGTTTGCCCGGTGAAAATCGGTCGGTGGTTGTTCCCGTCTTGGACATTTATCGTCAGAACCGTGGAGCTAGACAAGCTCACGACCTCACCGTGGTCCTTAGCCAGGACCACCACTGTATGTGTCCTACCACTCTGAAGATAAAGGGACACCACTACATGAACTTATGCTTCTGCTTTCATGTTAAAGGCATGCATTAACTGCCGCTTGAGCAGTGCATTTAGCACAATGTGTGTGTGTGTGTGTATGTATATGTATATATAAATATATATATACATATATAATAACATAATGACATTTATATATTTATATATTATTTTTAATTATTATTAATATTATTTTATTATTAATGTATTATGTATTCTATTTACACTTTCAGCACAATGTTTTCTGATCACAGAAAACAATTGCAAAGATAATCATCTGCTGCTGTCACGGTGTGATTTAGCCATGTTTTGTTTTTGTACATACTTCCCATATTTTCCATACCTTGAACTTATTGCATATGTGCCTGAAATGTGCTATGCAAATAAATTTGACTACTGGACTTGAATGCTTGAATTTCTTCTTTAAACAAAGCAGATACACCAGTCAGCTACTATGTCAACAAGAATGTTTCAAACCAAAGGTCAATCACCTCATACTGCAAGCATCCTTTGAAAGATATTGCACCATTTGTGTTGATGTAGAACTCTGCATTGGTTGGCAATGGAGACACAGACATCATTTCATAGTGGAAAGTTGAGTTGGGTGTGCCTTTCTGGTCCTCATCATGCGCAAACACAGAGAGTAAAAAAGAACCTGGTCAAAGAAAATAAAAACATTCCTCTTAAATTGGTCCACATTCTTTAAGTTTGTTTGTTTGCCTATTAAAACGCTACATACCTTGTGCCGTTTCTTCTGTAATGTTTATCTCGTACTCATTCCGCATAAACATTGGAGGGTTGTCATTTATGTCTAATATGGAAATTTCAACCCCTAGTTGGGTGTCTAATAACGATCCTTTTTTTGCCACAAACCTAAGCTGTAAAATGAAACGTAAACTTGTTAAAAATCGCTTTCTTAAGGGTATCATTAAACGACTGTGTGTGTTTGGCACTAACCTTGAGGAGTTTGTGCGTTTCATAATCTACTGCCTTGTGAACCAACAAAATGCCAGAGTCTTTATCTATAGAGAGAAGCCCCGCTGGCTCGTCCTCCACTCCCTCGCCATGGAGTTCAAAGTTCACAATGTACTTCCTCTCAATCTCGATCTGCAGTCAAAATGCACAGTTTAAGAAGTATTTGGCGTTTAACGTAGCCATTCAAAGTTATGATAAATTTTTTGTCACACTCACTTTACCAAGTTCGTATGGAAAGGGCCCAGGGTGTCCTTCCTCAATGGAGAATGTGCCAATTATCCAGGACCTCTTCTCTCGACTCAGAGCCTCTGAGCCAGTGACACTGGACAAACAGCAGATCTAACACGCCAACTAATATTACAATCAAATTAAACTAACTAAATGTGTCGACAATACATTGTCTAAACCAGCATCAGAATTACAAGTCTAAAACTTGACTTGTTTTGAGTGGTCAAACTTTATATGTAATGTTTGTGATGTCAGGTTGAGTAGTAAACAGCTGCAAAGTTATAATTAAGCACTTCTGCTCAACTGACAGTTGCGTGTTAAGCATCATGATTAAGGTCACAAACTTGAATGCATACAAAGCAGTGTACGTGTCACATGTCATAAATTGGCTAATTGTTTAATACACACAATTAAATCAATCAAACAGAGTACACTTTACCTGTATAAATATCTTATATATGCCGGTGTAATATATATGGTTGGAATTGAAACATCTGATTGGCAATTTCTTTAAATTCATTTTTTTCTGTTTTTCAAAACACATTTATTTTCTTACCCTATGATATTTATTATTTTTTACTCTATGATCGGGTATTAATATTAAAACTTACATGTTAGAAGAAAAATAATCACTTACCAAGAACCAAAGAAGGAGGATTTTAATATGCTCCATGCTACCAAGCCAGCCAGTGGATGAGCAGTACACCTGTTCTGAGTCAAGGAATACTGGTTCTGATACTAGGAAATACTACTTGTCTATCGTTTGTAATAAGCACAGCCCTTGAGCACTTGTGTTTGGAATTTGGAATGACTACTGTTATAAATGGAGTTCAACAGCATTCCTTTTAAAGGTATTCAACAGTTCTTGGCACTTTGTGGTGAACCAGCCCTTGTGAGAATCTGAAGTGCTTCGTCTAGGGGAATTAATTTAACTCTGAAAAAATGTATGCTATTTGTAAGGAGCTGATACTTCAGAGCTGACACAAGATTTTTTGCACGTTATAGTTTCAGACATTTTAGCATCAAACGTTTACTTGACACAAACAGAATCTAAGCTAAAAAAACAAACTACTGGGTGATCTCAGAACAGGTTTTTGTAGTTAAGCGGGTCATCGAAAGTGTTGACCCACAGGCAGGGCAAAGGGCAGTTGTTCTAAATTATATTGACGTTGACAGTGACCAATTAAAGTGAAATATTAACGGACCAATAACAGCCAGTAGAGGATTTTTCTTTATTCCCAGGAAAATGTAAGAGGGCATTGTTTTATTTTGAATATTTTCTTAGACATTTTTAAAAAGACAATCATTGAGAGGGAGAAAAGTATAAACTGGGGTTAATTATGCTATAAGGACATAATTATGTAAGATTGTTTTGTATATAATTTAAATGAACCATGCGAAAGATATCAAATGTAAGCAGTGAACATTTCATTTTGTGTATGTGCAATTTATTCAACCAGCCACATCATTTATAAAACCTTCCAAAGAAAAAAGGTTTAAAACAGTGATTGAATCTGGGAAAGACAGGTTTAAGGGTCCATTTAGGCTCTGTCTCCCCAATATGTATTTAGAGGGTAATTTACAATGGGATTGAAGGCCGGTTCCGGCCATCTTCCTCCCTGGAGGTGGCCGTCCGCAGGACTTTGTTGGCATGTCCTTCCTCGTCATCCGATTGGCTAATTGGGGTCTTCCCTCCGCCCTCATTGGTGTTCTGGCTATTGGAGGAGCAGTTGGAAGAAGTGGATGACATGCGGGACTTTGCATCAAAGCCTTCGAGAACATGTCGAAAGAGTCCATTATTGATGGCATTGCCGTTGTTGTTGTTGTTTCCTGAAACTGGGGGCCGGGGGTAAAACGTTAGGTTAGATTAACTTGTGTTGCTGCATTTCTTTGTGTTTTGTCTACTGTACACTGATGTACACACTGTTGTACTCCATATCTGATCTCTCTACCTGGTAATGGGGATGCCAGCGACCCCTCCTCTCCCCCGGAACTGAGGAAAACATCCAGTGTCTCCTGGTCAGAGTTGTCCATCAAGTCCATCTGCTCCAGCATGTCCACGTTCACTTCCATGGATGAGATGCTGCTAATCGGAGCTGTTCCATGGAGATAAGGGGCAAAGGTAAATGATGGAATACAGTAGTGCGGCTCTACTTGGCACGGAATATCCATCGGAGCTGATCCATGGAGATGAGGGGCAAAGGTCAATTGTGGAATACAATAGTGCGGCTCTATTTGCCGCCTCCTACTTTGCGGTTTCAAACACATGAACCTGCACCAGTGTGGATCGTGTTCCGTCAAACCCCACTTACGTCTCCTGTAGTCTCTGATGGTGAGGTGTGCTGACGAGAGGTAGACATCCACATCGTGCTGGAAGGCCTCCTCGAAGAAGCGCTGTCTCTCTCTCAGCTTTAGCTGCTGCGTGGCGTCCATGTCAGGAGCCCTCTGAGCATGCTCTATCTCCGCTGCTGGATGAAAAAAATGCATTTTTCAACTACGCTTATTTTTTAAACTCCCATACTAATATTAACATCAGAGGGGAAACTCTATTGGGACAAAGAGGCAAAATGCTGAGCTATGTGGAGTTAGTGGCAAAAAAAAAAAGGAAATAATTTCAAATGTCAGAAACACAAAACGTCATTCGTCACAATCATCAATGTCACATCACATCACATCATCACATTGTACTGTATGTGTCATTAGAATACATTTGTTCCAAAGGGATTTGCCTACGCGAAATGCAATTTAATTGTTGAAATGCAACTGAATTTGTCTGTTAATCTGTAATCTATGAATTATTTGTGTGTTATGGCCAGTGCCATGTCTGTTGTGTGTTTAGGTCTGCTCCTTTCCCGTCTGTGTGCCCCTTCTGGTCCCTCTGTGTGTGTCTATGGCATGGGCGTGTCTGTCCCCCTCTCCAGCTCCGCCACCACACCGACCTGTTCTCTCTTGTAATTAGCCTGCCTCCAATAATCTCATCCACTCTTCAGTCTATCTTCCCCGGACTGTCATCCAATCGTTGTCATGTTGCTGTTCCACTTCATTGTGGTGTTTCAGCTGGACCGATTGCCCAGTGTCGGCTAACTCCTACGTCAACGTTTCTTACCTTCCAGCTTCTACTCAGTTAACCATCGAAACCCTCACACCACTCTCCTTGTTTGTGTCCTGCATTTGGGTTCACTCTTTGAAAACCTAACGTTGTGTTTACTTGAACTCTCGGAACAGACCAGTGTACTTTCATTGGTGAACATTATTATATTATTTATCTATTTATAATATTTATTGTTATTATTATGTTTGTCAAGTTATCCAATGTTTAAATTGTGAAGCGACTTTGGGTGTTGGAAAAGCGCTACATAAATAAAAGGAATTGTTATTATTATTAACATCGCTAGTCCCAATTATGGCATGCCACAATTTACGTTCAGTGAAGAAAACCAATGGAACAACAATGTACAATAATGTTATGTAACAATAGTGTATGCACCTCTGGGTACTCCGGTTTACTCCCACAGTCCAAAAACATGCAGGTTAATCGGTGACTCTAAATTTGTGGGCTTGTGGGAGTGAATGTGACTGAGTTGTTGTCTGCCCCTATGTGTTTGCCGTGTGGTAGACCGGCGACCTGTCCCGCCTTTTGCCCTAGGTCGGTTGGGATAGGCTCCAGCACCGTGACCCCGCATAGGATAAGCGGTATTGCTAATAGATGAAATGTTATGTAAGATAATGTTGCCACGTAATTGCATTTTCCCACTCGATAGGGCCTTCCAATAAAGCAAATACTAATAAACCGGGATGTCAGCTGAGATCAGCCGAACACAGGTCCATGGTTACCGTTCGGAGCAACAGAAAGTTCACCTAATGAAACATTGAGTGTGCTCGAGGGGCCAGAGTATCTCCAAGGAGATATGTGTCAACACTGGGCCAAGGAGACGGAGAGGGTAGGTTAACTTTGCCTAGACAACGGAGCCTGACTTGACGGGACGCATCCAGTAGATGTTCCTGCTAGTTAGAGTCAGTTGGGTGGAGATGTTTAATGTCATTGATGCTGATTCAAATTAGCATTTGTGTAGATGTTGTATGTTGTCTATCAATAGTTCACCTCTAGTGGATTGTTAAATTTTTTTTAATAAAAAATATGTTTAACACTTTTGAGAGAATGAGGCACATCAGGTCCCTCATTGCCCACAACACTTCATTCAAATTGAACAATTACACATACAGTTCTGAGGTATGAATAAAAACTAGTTGGGGTATTGGGGTAAATATTGGGGTAGCTCAAGCAAAATTGAGAGCTTCACAAGAGACAATTAGGAATATTAACCCCTTACCGTCCATTTACTGCAGCTTTTTAAAAACAGCTCTTGACAGCAATTCAGAAATAAAGCATTCTTTTAAATTTTTCGATACAATTACCAGTTCTGCAATGGACACTGCATGGGAGAAGCGGTGTTGCTAATGGACGGATGGATAGATTACAATTACAAATTCCTTTGAATGTTTTTTTATGCCGAAATTGACAGTCAACAAAACAGTGCTTTTGAGGTTTTGTCACAAGAGCCGTGTATCCGAATGTAACGTCGTGCCAAGTGAGACGAGGCGGCAGGTCGAGTTGTGAATTCTGCTGTTTCAGCCCCTGCTCCCTCTGAGGCTTCAGCTCTGTAGTGACAGCATGAGGACAGGCCTGTCAGGGTGGCTCTGCAAACTCCGTCCACCAGCCTGACAGTCTGCCTCCTGGGCACCGAGCCCCGGTTGAGGTTGGGGGTTTTGAGGAGGGAGGCACAGGGAGGGAGGTAGGGGGAGGCCCCTTGTGACCTCATGTCTGGCAGCACAGCTCTGGGCTTCCGCTAGGTGTCTGTGAGCACCCAAAACAAACCCTTGAAGCCTTGGAGGGACAAAATGTTGGCAGTGTTCATTCATTCATTGCTTTTCATTTGAAATGGCTCTTGGCACACTATACAATACTGTATACACTTAATATTGCAAGTTTTTCAGCACACGTTTTTTTTAGGCCTTCCATTTCACATTTGCTCTACTTTCTTACTTTGAAATGTAATGAACTATTAAAGAGGAGCTCAGCCTTCAAGCATGGCCCCAATAAGAGAG